>WEIS01065955.1:0-37020 GCA_013389965.1 Todus mexicanus | reverse complement strand
CTACTTAGCAACAACTGCTGCGATATGACAGATCCTTGTTACCATCAAGAACAAGGTATGTTCTAAATATCTGCTTGCACCTATAGCCATTCCCTGAAAGCGATAGGGCTGAGCAGACCTCTGGAGGGTACAGATTAGAGGGTCACTGATAGAGATTAACAAAAGCACATGTTGGTTTTGTAAAGGTGGCAGTTTGGGAGAAGACCTCTTGCCATAAAAGAGGGCGATGGTTACTATCCAACAACCTGGTGAAATCCCAGAATGCTACTCTTTTTTTTTGCTACTTTTCTGAGAGAAATTGCAAATCTAAAGAGACAAACCTCAGCTGTTCTCAGTGTTGTATATTGCGTGTGTAGAATCTAAAGCTATTTGACATTTTGGTTGAATTAGGTGAATTTTAAAATAACTTGCATGTATTTTTCACTATATTTATCACAGGCAAGATGCAGTAACTTCAGTTTTACTCTGCTTCTGCTCCTTGCTTTTGTATGTTTGTACAATGCAGGAGCTACTGGGTTTCACTGCTTGAAGGTAAATCTAAAGTAAAGAAGTAAAACGGTTTATACTTCAATGAAATTTGAAAAGCAGGTTAGGAATATTTTGCATATCTAGAACTGTCTTTTTACTCCCGCTCCAAATTTGGTAGCAACTTTGTACATAGATCAATGAACGGAAATCACAATGCATGAAAAAAAATGCTTCCAATGTTTCTAGAATATTATTCAAGCTGGAAACAGAAATATGAAAAAAATAGTCACAAGATTATTCAATTCCCACTGGCTTCAAACCTGCAAATGTTTTAAATGAATAAGTGACATTGTTTATAACCTGAACAGGTTAACTGTGTAGTACTAGTGACTATTTGAAATGTCTGTGGTGATTTATGCCTAAAGAAACTGAACTCAGGAACCAAAAAATCAAATTTACTTTTATGAACTTCATATCCTTTCATTTTTAACCCTGCTCCTTGTTTCCATACCAGAAAGTTGTTATATTTGTTCCGCGTCCAGACACTGAGTCATTCCTCTCTAAACCAGACACTGGGCTCTCTGTGTAATTTCTCTCTCCCCTTCAGAGTTTTTGGACTGAGAGGAAAATTGTAATGCCAGGTGCCTCCTCCAGCTGCAGTTCTGAAGGTATAAGTGTAAAAACACAGAGGTGCTAAATGCTGCCAAGCGGCAATGGAAATTCTCGGAGCTCCAGTGATTTCACATGCGGCTAAGTTAGGGCACACCGCTGACTCTGACAGTATGTACAGAGTCCAGTTTCTGGTGAGAAGGCTTCAACTTCTCTCCAAAAGCCTCTCTCCTGACCCTTTATGCTGATGCAGTGATAGTCATACGGCTTATTTCATATAAGATAACCTCGCGTTTAAAGGTAAGATCTCTGCAAGTTTCTCTCTAAACTGTGTTTTCTTTTTTTCTGAAAACTTTTGTGGAACTTTGAACAGAACTGAAAGTCAAGGGTTTAGATACTGTTTATATCTTGTGTTAAAAGAAACTTACGTGTAGTATAAGTTTCAGATGTGGGAGGCACTAGAAACATGGTTGCTCTTCTTTTTACAAACAGATAACCCCTGAACACTGTTACCATATGGCCGCTTTAAGCAACGCCTGTTTGAAAAAAATTGGTTTGGTTTTAAAAAGTACTGGTCTGGTTGCAAAGCCAGAAATCTATTTTCTTTCCAAGGGGTTCAGCTTCTTAACTCACTTCTGTTGGTGGTGGAACATAATTTGGCTACTCGTGACAGATGCTTAGACTCTTACTTCCATTGCAGTGGGGCTTTAGTAACTATAAACGTGAAGAAGTTTGAGAAGGTCTTTCACATTTGTCGTTTCTTCAGTAATTCCAGTTCTCTCCACTGGATGGCTTCCTAGGACAGTGGATAGATCCAGCCCTCTCGAATTAACATATGGGGTTAGATGTATTTTGGCACATTCTTAATGATATAAACACTCATAAACCTCAAGTTCTTTCCAGCTCAACTGTGAAGACAGTAATGGGAGGCTTGAGCATCTTTTGACATCCTGAAAGCTTTGCATATTAGGTTATCTCTGATCGCTGCCACAGCTACCAACTGTGCAGAAACAGCTCCTATGTTCAAGTGTGCAGTTGGAACCTCCTTAGAAACACTCAGGAATCACAACTGAGCACAGAACTTAAAATTTACCTGCCCAAAGAACCCAGCTGGGGGACCTGGTTGCAATACGTTTTGCCCTTTCTCCTGTTTAAAGTGCTATGGAGACCTTCTGGGGTTGCAGCTGTGGCCTCTGTAACTCGACAATGTCGGAAAACGAGGGGAAGAAACCCACCTTTTGTTGTGAGAAAGTGGATGTCCCTCCTTCACTCAGAGCCTGCCTGGTTTATTGCCCCGCCACTAAAGCACCGCTCTCCAGCAATGCCAGCGCCTTTCAGCTTGGAAAATTCACGCGTTGTGCATGAAAACATTGGTCATGGATTTGGACTGTTATCAGCCCAGGCCGGATCAGCTCGGCTATCTAGAGCTGAAAGAAGTTTTCCCGGCCACTGCTCCAGCTTATCTTGGGCCAGCAGTTCCCTGCCAGGGCTCCCTGGTGGCTGCCTTGAACTCAGCCTTAACCCCGACCGCTCCTGGAGCTGCCTCTACCCGGGTTGAGGGCGGAGCCCGGCACCTCCGCCTGCCCCGGCCGAGGGGGTGCCCTGCCCCGGGGGGTGCCCTGATTCAAGGGGTGCCCTGATTCAGGGGGTGCCCTGCCCCAGGGGGTGACCTGCTCCAGGGGCTGCCCTGCCCCAGGGGGTGCCCTGTTCCATCGCCACTGCCCAGGGGGCCTGGCATCAGCCAGGGGGGTGGGGGCTGGAACCAGACCGGGTGTCCCCCCAGCGTGTCCCGCAGCCAGCCCGGGTGTCCCGTAACCAGCCCAGGCTCAACGTGTGCCACAGCCAGACCGGCTGTCCCGCAGCCTGCCCGGGTGTCCTTCAGCATGTCCCGCATCGAGCCCTGATGTCCCGCAGCCTGTCCCGCATCATGCCCCGCAGCCAGCCCGGGTGTCCCGCAGCCTGTCCCGCAGCATGTCCCGCATCCAGCCCTGATGTCCCGCAGCCTGTCCCGCATCCAGCCCCGCGGTCAGCCCGGGGCTCTGGGGCTGCGGGGGGCGGCGAGCGCGGCGGGTTCTGTTGCCGCGGCTGAGGCAGCGCTGGGGGAGGGGAGAGCGGAGCCAGCCACTCACAGAAACAGTAGTGAAATCTCCCCAACACTTTAACTGTCAATCAGGCTTAATGGGGTATAAAAACTCCCCAGCGCGGCGGCTGTGATAGGCAGAGGGAGCAAAAGGGAGAAATGAGTAAGAGCCGGCGCTGAACCCGGGTTCGGCGGCTTCGTGCTCTGGGCTCGGAGCTGCTCCAGGGGAGACACCAGGAGAGGGGGCAGAGAGGCGGCTGCGGCTCAGCCTCTGCCACCGGCTCAGGGCGCAACGTCTAGAGATATTTATAGATAGATATTAAAGCAAAAGCAACAACCTTGCCCTGAATAGAGCCTTTCTTAAAAAGAAAGTCCTGGCAATTCTTGTCTTATTTAAGCAATTTCCTGAGTCTAAGAATAGCAATGAGCTGCCTGGAAGGCACTGCAGACTGAAATTTGGAGACATAGGCTGCTTTTATTTATTTATATTTTTTTTCCAAGTATAAAAACCTTCCATTTGGATACTGGATTTTTTATGTCGGTTTTTGAAGAGGAGGGATGTATGGCTATTTTAATTTTACTTTTTTCTCTCTCTCTCTTTCTCTTTTAATTTGAAGAGCAGTTGGAAAGCAAGGAAAGCGTTTTACCTGCATGTGAGGACACCGATCAAGAAACGGGGGAGTGACTTGGTCTCCTGCACTGCTTTACTCCTACCCCAATTTTTGTAGGGGGAGAGAAGGATTTTCCCAGTCCAAGAATCTCTTGCCCCCGAGTTTTGGAAGGGGGCTGAAGACTCGGCACCCGTCTAGGGGTGCATGAAGGGCATTGGTTTTCATTCTCTGTTAACTTGGTTTGGTGAAGGCTTGGAAGAGAATCTTGCCTTCCTGGCTGGCCTGGAGCGAGAGGATGATTTGGAAGTGGCTGGGCGCGCTGGTGCTGTTCCCGGTGCAGCTGCTTTATCTGGTGGTGAAAGCTGCCGTGTGCCTGGTGCTGCCGCCGCGGCTCCGAGCCCTGGCCGCAGACACCGTGCTGGTCACCGGCGGGGGCAGAGGCATCGGCCGCCACCTGGCCAAGGAGTTTGCCAAGCGAGGAGCCCGCAAGGTGAGCACCGACCAGCGGGGCCGGGGCAGCTCCCACCTGCTGCTCCTGCCGGGCGGCTCCGAGCCGGAGCTGGGCAGCGGCTGGGCAGCCCTTGCCCTCCCCTCTAGGGGGGATGGAGGGAGGGAGGGATGGAGAGAGGGATGGAGGGATGGGATTCCTGTGCAGAGGGGAGAAGGGACGCTCATTTTGCAAACCCTGGCGTGCCGAGCCCTTGCCTTGGCTGACACTGTAGAAGTTGCCCACTCCTCCTTCCCTGCAGCCCGCCCCTCCGCACCTCATCCCGGGCAATGCGAAGGGGAGAGGGGAGAATCCCCCAATGCCCCGCTGCGAGGAGAGGCTGCGCCTGCAGCAGAGAAGAGAGGAGCCGAGCCAGAGCCAGAGGCTGCTGCTCCCTGGGGCTGCTCCCTGACTGCTGTGGGGGCTGGAGCTGCNGCTGCTCCCTGACTGCTCTGGGTGCTGGGACTGCTCCCTGACTGCTGTGGGTGCTGGGACTGCTCCCTGGCTGCTCTGGGTGCTGGAGCTGCGCAGGGACAGCAGGAGGTGTCACCCCGGAGGAGAGGGGCTCGGGTGGCTCGGCTGGGCTCGGGGGGCTCTGGGCAACCGCTGCCTGCAGGGGGGCTCTGGCTCTCGGTCCTGAGCCTGCTTGCTCCCGGAGAAGGGGGAAGGAGAGTTCCGCTTTCCCCCTCATCGCCCCCGAGGGTTTTCCGTGTACGAAATGAATTTCTTGTGCTTTGGGAAGTCCCTTGTATCTGCTGGTGGGCAGCCCAGAGCTGCTCAGAGGGGAGCTGAACGAGAACCCAGCGAGGGAGAAAAAACCCAAGCAGAGGAGCTGAGGGAGAGCCTTGGCACGTTTGCTTTAGGAAAGAGGGAAAGGGAGCGAGGCTGCCACTGCTCTGGGGCTGCACAGCAGCCTGGAAACGCCACTGGAGCTGCTGGGTCCCTTCTGGAGCTCAGGAACTGGTGGTTTACCTTGAAACGCGCTGGTGTGGGAAGTCCAAGGATCTCCACGTGTGAGCCTCAGTCAGGGATACAGAACCCACACATGCCCAAGGCTTGAGATGTGAAGTTTCATCTCCCCTTTTATGGGTAATCAAAGGGAAGAATCATGAAATTAGATGGCTGTGTGAGTGCTTCTCCGTGTGAGAGAGGATGAATGCCAGTGAATATACAGAAGAAAAATGCAGAATGGGAGGGTACTTAAAGAAACAAATTGCATTTAGTTTGGGATAGCGTTTTGTCAGCTCCTCACACAGGCGTTGCAGTTTTCTCTGTGGTATAGAGCTGTTCTGGCACACAGCTCAGAGGTGTAAAACATGGCAGCATTGAACTTTGATGTTTGTATATGCTTGTGTTTAAACATCATATTGAGATTTACAAATTCTTGGAAACAGAGCAAACAAACTGACTGACCTTTGGACCTCAGCAATTTGCTGGAAGTGTATTTATATTATCTCTTGGAATACCGTGCTTCATTATTTATTTATTTAGCCCGGCTGGTTGCTATGCTGAGCTCTGATGTTGAAGTACCACCATTTCTCCAGCTAATTGGAGAGCTGTGGAGCTGCAGTTGAGCTGGAAGCTGCACAATGGCAACCAGCCCTCCTGGGCCAGGTGACATGGGCCACAAGGAGAGGGAGCTGCCTAGGCCGTGGAGCTCAGGATGAAATGCCTGTAAACAGATACCAACTGTAGTTCACTTGTGTGGCTTATCTGTAAAATCTCCACGGATCTGAGAAGGAAGGAATGAGTGAGAATAATTGCTGGGGAACCTTTGTACTTGTCCCGGAGGACGTTGTGAAATGCTCTGTGGTTGGTAGTTATTGTTTAGAACTTCGGGGATTTTTGCCCTTGGGGTTTTTTTTTCATGTCTGTCATCAAGGTGTTTCAGGTTTTGCTTTTACTGAATTTGAATTAGATTCTCTGTTCTGTTATGGTATAACCGTGGCTGTCCAGTAAGTCAAAGATGGCCCTCAGGAGGTTTCGATCCGCTCTGGCAGTGGCGCTGCCTTTCTGCTGGTGGCAGTGGCACACCAAAGGAGGCGTATTCTTTCCTTCCTTAACATTTTTAATGATCGTTTTACCTAGATGTGGTAGTTTTCATTCTCTTTGCTGTGAGATTTCATTTCTTTCCTGCCTTCTGCGAGCAACTGGAACTCTGTGAATCTAGCGCTGATTCCGTGTAGAACGCAAGAGCTCTGTTTGGCACTGCCCTTCAGTTTTGTACTTTGCCTTCGAGAGTCAAAAAGAAACAAGAAAGGCTTGACATGCTTAGCAAGTTGTCTTTCAGTTGTCTTTCAGTAAGGCTTACACAAGTTAACTATTCTATTTTTCTGTTGTCTTCTTACACGGTGAACTGTTTTACATGCAAAGCTCGAGTTATTGATCATCGTTAATAATTTGTAACAGATTCCGACTATATCAGGTGGCGTAGTCAGGGTATTGCAAGTTTAGAAGAACATATCCAGCAAAGGCATGAAATTCAGAGGCCAAGCGCCGTGTTACGTAGAGGTGAATGGAAACAGCGGTGTCTAGGTTCAGATTCTGATCGCGGGTGTGCGGTATATCTTGATAAAGTCATCACAGCGCCTGCGCACACAGACATAGTGGCGGAGTTTTGGAGGTAGGCGGCGATATATAACCATATTTTTGAGATTAGAATCTTCTGAAAGATAAGTTACTTGAGACTGTTAGCATATGAAAGTTCCTCAGATAGACTGGATTGGATTTCGTCTTGCACTCTCTTTTCAAAGGCTGGTTTAGTTAATGGCAAATGAGACGTATCTGAGCAGTTTTCATGGAAGATGACAAGTGTCGTATCTCACGAAGATTACAAATTGTCACACCTGCAACTTTTTTACAGTGAAATTTGGTCTTGCATTTGAAGCTGTGAAGATGGCAAGAAATAAATAAATAATTTTTTTTAAAAAAAAAAAAAAAAAAGAGTTGATGCAAATGGAAATACAATGTCTTCTGCTTGGTAGGTGACCGTGGAGACTGAAATTCTCAATCCAACAGAATGGGAGTCTCATGGGCATGATCATGTAAATCCATCCTGATTCCCATTCTCTACCCCTATTCTTTTGAGACCATTGCTCTGCCATTGTCCCTCAAATATGACTTGCACAAATAAAAGTCTAGGAGGCATTTTCTTCTGAGATGAATGTTTCTCTTCTCATTGGCCTCTGATGAAATGGTTGAGAAGGGACAAAGTGGTGTCATTCAAATTTCAGTTTCAGAAGAGCGCATCTTCTGGGATTTTCAAGTATGACTACCTGCAATTTTTAAGCAATGGGAGATTTTAATCATGAGCTCATCCATCCCTGTTCAGGTTCCATGGTCAAAGAATCCATACTCCGTTTGTACTTTCAAGTAGAAGTTTTCAAAGGCTCCCTGCTCATGGGAGGCCCTGTGTATTTAAACACTTCCTGCAGCACTTCTGGAAAAGCCAGCGCATGTCAATTTGCTGTATGCAGACAAGAGTGGTTTACAGATGATCTGGGACATGTTAGTGTTATTATGAGGGATGACTAGCACTGGATTTTCTCCGGAAGTACTCAAGTATTGCAATTCAAACTTCAAGCTGTTCCTCAGAGATGTGTCCAGATTCAGAAGTGCCGGCTGAGGAGTTACTTTGCTCCATCTGAATTGCTGGAGAAATGTACTTTGTTGCTTTCAGTTCCTTCTTGGAACTGTTGTCACTGTTGTTGGCTTTAGCTCTTGAGAGTTTTGACTATTCGACCAATAGAGCATCACGTGTGCCCCAGTCTCACACGTTGGTAGCTTTGTCAAGGCTCTTAGCTTTTGATGTTCTGTGGTTACCAAGCTGGCAGAGTGTACCTGCCTTAATGAAACGGGAGAAGGAGAGATTTTTATGAGTTTGATTTAATGCCTATGAAATAAAAACCCACTTCCAAAGCGTAATGGTGTTGTGCAAAGAATATACTGTATAGTCAAGGTAATATTGGGAAGACTGGCCCCTTTGAACAATATTTCTTGTGTGGAAGACCAGCCCTCTACAGATGTGAGTAGTCAGGGGGATGCAGGGGCTGAATGGGTTCATTCACTGGTCGTTAGAGATGGAAGATGCTTCTGGTTTCCCCAAAGCCATTTGCTTTTCCTGCAGCACTTTCTATTCTAGTGCCCTTGCCAGAGAGTTGTCAGCCCTGGGTTTGATGGTCTTCAGCAAAGAAGTTTTCATTTGTATGTCTCGCTCTTTATTAAGGTTTTCTTTTAGGGCATTTCCTTGATGTCTAAAACATCTCCTTGTAATTTTAATTTACCTTGTTCACAGATTATTTAACCTGAGTTCTGAATGAACAGGAAAGAGATGCTTGGTTCTTAGGCATTCTGGATTATTAAATGTCACCCAAACCTAATGAAAGTAACTGTAAAAGATATAATTACAGGATAGAAACAGATTCCCCAACTCAAGTATGTATTTCAGTATTGAAGGTGATCTGGCAGTGATATTGGGAGAGTTTTGTAGGCCTTGCTTGTTGGGAGACTGGTCAAAAGCCATCAATTTTCTTTGGGATTTTTATTTACACTGAGGGCTCTGGGCTCAGAAATCAGCAGTGTGGATCTTCAGTAGCATATCTGCAAGGGACCTTATACAGCAGCGCTCTCCTGTTGTTCATTTGTCCTAGTGTTCCCTTGTCATTATTTCTATGATCTCACGTTCTTTCAAAGTCTGGATTTTTTTTCCTCCTGTTTTGTCTTTCATTCCCCCACCTCCATCTGTGGTATTTTGGGCTTTTTGGTCCCTGTAGCTGTTGGTGAATGCACAAGAGGGCTGCCAGGGAATCCAGGGTGTATGGGCCTGAGAGATGTCTCCAGAATACCAGATGGGTGAGGGGCAGCCCTGGCCCTGTGCTCGTGTGACAGTTACTGCAGAGAAGAACTGAGCAATTCCTATGAACCTTGCTGAGAGTTCTTCACTTTCATCACTGTGCAAGACACGGTCTCATAAACACGCTGCAACATCTCTCCCTTCGCTGCTCATCCTCTGGCCATCCCATTCCTGTATCTCAGGAGGCCATGCAGCCCGGAGGGTTCACATGCTGGTGCAGCGGACGGGCTCAGCAGTCTGGACTATCAGGACAGACAAAGCCCTTTCTAGATGGCCAGGAGTGAGTATCACCAGGAAAACCACGGAACAGGAATGGTGCTTCCGCATGGAACATCACACCTGATGGCCCTGACCTTGCTCTGTCACCACTGGAGTCCAGACAGCGATGTCTGCAAGGTACTTTTAGCAGGATGGCAGCATGATGGGCAGCTGTAGAGTGCCATGAGTGCAATAATGCAGTGATTATTATGGGATAGAGAACAAAGATCGTGAAGGCTCTACTTGAAACATTTTGCTTTGAAAGCCAGTCGGAGATTTTTGTTGGGGGTGGTTTGGTTTGTATTTTGTTTGTATCACTCCTGATTTTGTTCAGGCTGCGAATAAAACCCACCCTGAAGTTAAAACTGTTCTTTCCATCATAACATTCACAACATTTTCAAAGTGAGGCCTTAATGTCTGCACTTAGCAAGATGCCTTCAGTTGAGCGCGCTGTCTTCTCTCAGTTCACTTACATTTGGAATTACAATGGAGGAAGGAGCACCGTGAAAGGGTGAGAGTTGCACAGACACGCAGTGCTGCTGAAACATGGAGCCAGTCCCTCCGTGTTCCACTGAATTCACAGAATCACAGAATTGCTAGATTGGAAGAGACCTTTAAGATCATCATCAAGGCCATAGGCTGGCCTCCATGATCTCAGAAGTCTTTTCCAGCCTCAATAATTTTGTGATTCTGTGATCTAGTCCAATCACTAACCCAACGCTGCCAAGACCTCGACTAAACCCTATCCCTCAGCATTATGTCTACATGACTCAAATATCTCCAAGGATGGGGACTCCACTACTTCCCTAGGCAAGCTGTTACTGTGCCTGAGAGCCCTTTCAGTAAAGAAATTCTTCCTAATTCAGCAGAACAGAAAATCTCAGGGGGACTGCAGGTGCTTAAGAACCTTCTATAATTGGAGAATTTTAACTGCGCGAGATTTTGGGCTATAAATTGTGTTTAGGAAGAGAATATTGCAGAGAAGTTATGTAAAAAATGGTGTCAGGTCTTAGAATTTAGCCTTGTCTGCCCAGTAATGGAAAATTTGGCAAGTTTGAAGTGAGTTTTTACAAAGGTATGCTCCTCCCACATGATCTACCCAAACTGCATCTGTAGTTTTATGAATATTTCACTTTGGCCTTTATGAATCATGTTGACATATTATTGTCCTGGTTCCTATAAATTAGTATAAACCTTTTCAAAACTTCTTTATAGCATATACCAATGGTATTTGATAAAAGATGAACTGCACTGGAGCTAGAGCTGGAAATGAGAGGAATACTGATCTCCTGATGTGAGGGCAAAATACTGAGACCGATGCTAGAAGTCATTCAGAGCTGTGACCTTTTTTAAGGTGTAGGACAAAAGCTCTTGGATTTCAGTAAGAGTTCTTAATCTAAAATATCTTGAATTATTGGTCATTCTCAAACATTCATCTGATTTCACTTTCAGAACCTGTAGAATACTCTTAATAAACTGTAGTTGAGAGTTAGCTCTTGCCTAAAGAAGAACCTGACATCAAATTCTTAACATACAGGAATTCTAATTTGTCCCGGAGTTCCATCTAGATGGGCTGTAGCCTTCCAAACCTGAAAACACTGCTTTTGTCATGTACAAAGACGTAATTTCTGATAATGTGCTGGAGGAACGGGGAAGGGATGAACTAGCGCACCTGAAGGAAACTCCCTAAGTCCTTCTGCTTGCTGTCTGTCAGGATTTAAATCCACTGCGTCTGGGCCAGTCATCAAGATGACACTTGTACGGTGTCTGTGTGATTCTGTGTATTCTGCAAGTAATAACTGGTTTCTGACATGGCTCTTGCAATTCATTCTGAGTTCAGAACATGAATTAAACCTGATCTCACTCACCCCAGAGGAGAGTAGTTCTGATATAAGGAAAAGAGCTGATTTAAAATTACATCGTTTTCAGAGCTGAGAGGAACTGATTTTCCATAGAATATGATTAATCACCACGTACTTGTTTTTAACAGGCGCCCATGATCTATGAAATCATAAAGCCTTTAAAATTGTGTTTATTAAAGCATCAGCCACAGCTCTGATGTGCTCTACCCAGTGCAAGTGCAGCATGCAAATGTACTGCACAGCCAGATGTCGAGTTGGCCTGGTGTATAGTAATTTTTATAAAAGACTCCATGTAAAATTTATGTACATATTTTTAGATTCCAGTACTAAGACAGTGTTGTCAAGAGAGCATCTGTTCACATCCTGGAAGCTTTTTATGTCCTGCGGAGATCCCTGGAGGGATTTAAAAGCTGTGGAGATGTGGTGCTGAGGGACGTGGTTTAGCCGTGACCCGGCAGCGCTGGGGGAACGGGTGGACGTGATGATCTGAAGGATCTTTCCCAATCAAAATGATTCCGTGATTCTAGGATTCTGCTACACAGAGTCCATGGATTTCTCTGTAGTAATTTGGAAAGGTGAATAAATAGCCATTTTGAAAAGGCAATCTGACATGTCTCAAAGTGAAAAAGACAAATGTGATCTAAAAGGGAATTTTGAATTTTCTATTTTTGAATTTTATTTTAGTGTCATGAGAATATTTACCCATAGTGCACATATCAGGTTCTAGGTAATTAATCTCTCCTGTTGCCTGTGCGTGGGTGAAAGCAAAATCGCATAGGAACTGAACAGTTTCAGGCATATTTTAAATGATGGTTACTTTAATCTTATTTAGCTGTAAGCACTTAATCCTACAGCAAACTATTAGAGCGTGTCATAACTTGCCAGAAGTATGTGAAAAGAATTGGGGAGTGAATGTTTTTCCATGGCATGCCAAATAATATCTTAATTTGGAACTTTTGGTAAACTATGAGAGCATAGGTTTGATTGAGTCTCTTTATGATCTTTGGAAACTCTTCCTGTAAAGATTCTATACTGACAGCAGCTTGCTTTAATGGCTTCCTGTTGGCAGCTCCCTCCCGTGATGATTGAATTTAAGGATGGGCAGAAGAACCCTTGTTTCGAGGTGCCGGCTGCGATGGCACTAAGCCTGTGCTGTGTGCTGGTGCCAAGGCCGGCCGCTGGAATAACACGCTGAGTAAGTGGCTCTGGCTGGCAAACGCAGCCAGGATTTATCAGCTATCAGATCTGCTGATGGCTGTGCAGCAGCATTCCGGCTGGAGCCGTTTTAGCTTATAATTTAGAACATACCTGTCTGTTGTTACTGGGTATGTTGTAAGGAGAATAAATAATGTTAACAAGAAGTGGAACTTGTAGAGTAACAGCCTTGTCATCTCCCATCAGGATACAGTGATGTCATGTGAAAATATTGTCCCACTGAGACTGTGCTGTGCTGGCACGCCGAAATCCAGCACTTCTTAAAATGCTTAAGAACTGGCAGTGAGACAGGTAAATGAAGCTTCCCACAAAATGTAAGGGCTGTGTCAATGCTGTAAGAAATCTTGAGGGAAGTTTTAAAGATGAGGTTATATACTAATGTTGTTGTAGAGCCTCAGAACCAATCCCCGCCCCCCCCCGGAATTATTTAGGATAAAGATGGTGAATGTGCTGTATAAGGACAACAGAAAAAGATGATGCTAAACTCAGGATTTCACCGAATCACAGAATGGTTTGGGTTGGAAGGGACCTCAAAAAATCACCTAGTCCAACTCCCCTGCCAGAGCAGGATCACCTAGGTGAGGTCACACAGGAACGTGTCCAGACGGGTTTTGAATGTCTCCAGAAAAGGAAACTCCACAACCTCTCTGGGCAGCCTGGGCCAGTGTTCTGTTACCCTCACTGTGAAAAAGTTTTTCCTTACGTTTCCACATTTGCAATGTAGATATGAACCAAAAGGCAACAGCTGAACATGAACACCTACGGCTGCACTGATGGGGATTGTAAAACAGGGGATTTCAGCACCACCTGTTCAGCCATTTTTAGGTTTTTGGAAAGACATTACAGCAATGGTGGGTTTGAGGTGGGATTTGAAGAGCAACACTATGTTGTGGAGAACGTTTACAGAGGTGCAGACACGGTAGAAAACACAAAGTTCTAAAAAATTAATGCTGAGAGGTAAGGCTGCAGCAGGAGATCTGATGCTGGATGAAAGGTGATCAGTAGCATGGGGACAGTGGCCTTGCAAGTGGATACAGGAGCTCAGAAGAGGAGGCAGTGAAATTCAGAACAAGAGCTAACCTGGTCAAAGCAGCAGACTAGATATACAATCTTCAGCAGGGAGGCTGAACCAGATCACCTCCAGAGGTCCCGTCCAGCCTCAACCCTTCTGTGATTCTGTGATCCTGGTATTATTTGTATCAAAGAAAGGAAGAAGGCTGCTTTTCTGAATGTCATGGCCGACAAGGTGATTTTGGTCTATGACATTTCACCTTACTTATCTGAAGTGACTCATCCCTATTGTATTTGCATGGTTTCATCACCTGCAGCATCTTGCAAATGTGCTGCTGTGTATTTCTGCTGTGTTTGTGTCATGAATCTGGCACAGGGTAGAAAAAGTTGTCTCAGATTTATAGAATTATTTCCATCTGAAGCACTGACATACATAGGTAGTTTACTGTGGTATCAAATGTATTAAAGATGCTGTTGAGCTAAGGTCTGATTCATCTGGCACAGCAATTGGCTGTAAGAGTGATCGTGGAGGCTGAAAAGGAAAGATCTTAAAGACAGAGAAGAACCAGAGCTGACCACCGAGAGAGAATAAACTCTGGAATTTTGAAACCTGTGTGCTTATCAGGAATATAAAGCAGAAATTATTAGAGAGATGTATTTAGCTGGACCCAGGCTCTATTCTTCAAAGCATCATGTCAACATGCTGAGGAGTCAAACAAGTCAGACCCAGGCGCTGCCAGATCCATTGGCTGATAACGCTGACGCCAGTAGAAAAGGGTCAAATACATGTCGTTTGACCTTTATCCCAGTGGGGATTAAATTGATTCTAATTAATAGACTTTGTAATAGATGGGTACCTTGGCAGACTTTGTAACTAATTTAAATTGTTCATCCTATTAGATTAGCCATAAACTGTGCATAATTACAAAAGGATTTTGTGGACAGCCACCCTTATGTTGCCACCTTCTTAATTACAATTTATTGAATACAAGCTTACTTGTTTTGATTAATACAGGGAGGATTTCTGGTGTCCAGCGCTGCCTGAGCAAATGTGTCAGTGCTCCACTTATGACAGTAAAATAGTGTTTGAAAGCACAAATGCAGCTCTGCTGAAATCTATGTATGTGACTGTGAGATAAACCTGTCTGTCAGGATGTCAGCAGTGGCAGTTGTGCTCTGATTACACTTAAACAACATGAAATTATTCATATTTTGAGGTGGTATTAAAATGATGCCTGGAAAGACTCTGGGCTGTGATTGTCCTGTAGGATGACATAGTTTTAGCTAGAGGTTTGAAAGAGTCTATATAAAGGTGGGGTGGCAGTTGGCATGACCTGGCTAATGTATTTCATCCCTTATCTAAACGAAGCAGCCATTTAAAATAGGTGCAGATGGCTTTCAAGCTTGACCTCTCCAGCTGGCGTTCCTTCTGTTGGTCAGCACAGATACCAGCCTGCACCAGCCGTGCTGATGGGTAGTGTCTGTCTTTTAGGTATGTCCTCTCTCCCTGCAACTCCTGGACTGAAACTGCTCGCAGAGCGAGTGCTGACTTGTATCGGAAAGGGAGAACTTCACACACTGAACAAAATTGTACTTCAGTGTTTCTTAGAAGCTTCACTGAGCAGCAAATGTCTCCTGTTCAGAAATCAGGAGTTACCACTCAAAACCCCACGATATTTTAAGTAATGATGTTTTTTCATTCTGTTTGCCCTTTGAATCAGCGGGTATGCTCGAGATACATTTCTGAGATTTTCTTCATTTCTGATGAATGGGCAAACTCACAGTACTTTAACTGAAAGCAAAAATTGTAGATAATCTTTTTAATTCTGGGTGCTGGACCTTAAGAGAACCCTCAACCTTAAGAAGTTAAGAGAGAGAACCTTAAGAGAACCGTACTGGACTTAAAAAATTAATGGAAGATGTTGTTGTAAAGACACTGCGCAGCTCACCTTTCTGTGCCCTTAAAAAGAACAGATCAGCACTTACAGCAGACAATCAGGTATTTTCTGTATGAAGGTTAAATTAGTGTTTGTCTTAGGTCTGTCATGTTAATCTCCTTGTGAGCAATCAACAGAGACACCTTGTCTCTGATCGCTACCTGCGCTGGGCGAGGCTTGGCCGTAGTAGTTTGGAGAGGAACTGGGAAATCCTGACATCCACTTTCAGCAGCTTGGTTTTATGGTGACTACAAACTCAAATTCCTGGTGGCCTACCTCCTAAAAAGCCCCTTACCAGAGAGGACAAGGCTCAGCTTACTGCCTTAAGGAGGAGAGGTTGTGCTTCCAAGGAGAATAGGAAAGACATCCAGCTGGTACAAGTACTTCTTTCCCAAAGTGGTAATAGAACAGGGCTGGCTCTGGCTCCAGTGAGCTGTCAGAAATGATGTAAGAACATTTCCAAGACTCTTGGGACAGACGGGAGCCCTGTCTCACTGAACTGAGCTGTTCGATTTCAGGGTTTGAGATGTGCTGGTTATGCAATGCTGTGGAGTGTTCTTTGTGTTGCTCATTATTTGCTTTTAATCCAGGCCCCTTAGAGACTATTGTCTATGTTGTGTTTATATTTGAATGTGTGCTTTATGGAAGTTTTAAAAGCCAATCCTTTACCCATCCAAGGGGGTTTTCAGGGTTTCATTTCCCTCGATAATGATGTGCAACCGTTGCAGATTGCTCTGTGGCACCTTTTACACTGTAAGGACACGTGTGTGCACCCACACGTGTGGGCATGCATGTGGGTAAGTGTGTGTCTGGTGATCTGGCGCCTTGCACGTCCTTTCCAGCCCGGAGTTCACCAGTGGGTCAGCCAGCTCCTAATGACATCATTGCACTTGTTTACTGCTCACAGAGCAAGCGCTGCCGATGGGTTTGACCACTGTCATGAGCTTTTATTTTAGTCCAGCACTTCTGCAAAATCAGAAATTCAGAGTTTCTCTTCCCGGCTTAGTTAAAGGGGAAAATAAAAGGTAGGGAAGTCTTAACCATAGAAATTATATTGCAAGAACAGTATTTCGTGTTGTCATTGAAATTGTTAGTGCACCTAAATAATCCAAATGTTGGTTTTAGATTGAAAAAATAATCCATCTCCAGTGGAGTCAGGATCATTGGGATGAGCTGTCATGGCTTCTTTCATCACTGGAATCAGTGAAAACAGTTAAAATGCATTGGGTTTGCTTTTGAGTCACAGATTTAAGCCAAGTCGCCCTATTTGTTTCAGGATCTGGGCTTCTAAGTGCAATTTCAGTACATTACGAATTTCCCAGCGATGCACGTGGACACTGGTGTCAGGCAGCGCTCCGACAATTGGGGCAGTTGATGCCGCTGGGTTTGGCGCTCTGTGGACCCAGAAACATTTCTCAGTAGAAGTAAAAATTGTTCTACAGTGAGTGTGAGTCAGCCACAAATAGGCCTGGTTTGTAGGGCTAAATTTCACACACTTCATAGCAGTAATTTACAGATCCCCAGTGCTCTGTAGTCTGCTGGTAGGTAGAAAACCCTTGTGGCACAGAGCTGAGCTTGTTACTGACGTTAACACGCTGAGGAATTAGTATGCCTCAATATTATATAACTGCCCCCTCAGCTAAATCTTAGGTGCCAACCAGGTTTATTTCTCTGGAAAGTAAAGCTCATCTCATATTCTGTGACAGCTTAGTTGTTTTTATGTTCATGTCATAGTGAATTAACTTCATCTTGCATGGTGGTGGCCTAAAAGGCAATTGCATCCAGAGGATGGTAACTTGTTAGCATGCTGGAGCTTGATTTGGGATTGCTGGACCAAGCCCGTCTCATTTAAATCAGTATCATTGTAGCAGAATCTGACTAGAATTGCTTTGATCACTTCTGGATAAAAGTAATACTCATAACTTTTGTTTCTACATGTAGATATAATTTAATTTAACTAGAGCTGTGCTGCTTTTCACATTTTTTAGAAGCAGAGTAGCCACTTCGTCTTAACAACGTATTGAAAAAAATGAGTGTAACCCATGAAAGACCCTTTTTAGCCACGCCATACCCATTTGGGGGAAGCATGGTCTGGGAGCTTACAATCCTCTGATTGCCGTCCTCCTTCATTGACTTAATGGGCTGAGAGTTAAATATGTCCTGCAAACTGTCATTTGTATGACAGATGAATAGAGTTTAGAAATTCTGCCCTGTTGCATAGCAACAGCCACCATTAAAAAATAACATTTTGCAATGTACATAAAAAGATAGGAAACCAGTTGAGCATTTAAATACCAAAGCTTTCTTCTAAGCAGTGTCCTTTATTTCTTTGATTGAAACACAAGAAAAGCTCCTTTTGACAGCATTTAGATGGTTTTTAAATGGTAACAATTCTCTTTTTTCTGGAGGCAAAGAAAGGAGGCTTGTAGGGGAGCTTGTCTGGAGCTGTCGCTAGTGTTCGCTTGATGCACAAATTTAATGTAGGCTATTTTAACTCCAAATAATTCTGCAGTAGCCTCATGGGAAAAATTACTTTTTTTCGGTCAGGAGCTGCATCATATGCACATGGATAACCTGGAACATATCTTAGGCCTTTCTGGAGGGCAGCTTATAATGACAGTGGTAGAAATGTTATCCATCCTTAGGTTTCCATGTCTGGTTTTGTAGCAAGCCACCTTCNTGGCTCGGAGGTGTTACAGTGATGCAGTTTGTCCCACTAGAGCCCACTAGAACTGCTCAGCATTTCAGCATTAGGAACTTTGTTACAGAATTCACCTGGTAAATAACGAAAACTCTCAAAAATAATCCAGTTCTATTGGCACCCAGCTTGTAGCTCTTTAATTTTTCTTTTCCATACATTATCTTGTCTGATTTCCACTTGGTTAGTTAAGAAGCAGCAGACTCTTAATTAACTGTTGATTGAACCAGGCAATTTGAAGAGTTACTTCCACCTCGTCAGGAGTTGGAAATAATGCAGTGTTAGATCCACGTTTTTAATTTCACATGTCCCTTCCTTCTGACATTACCCTGTAGTCTAAAACTCCTGATGGCTTTTAGCTTTACAGAAACAACCACTCTTCCCATTCAATGTCAGCCTAATTTTCAATGGTAGAAAATGTTAAACTATATTACATGAACATTTAACCTACCGCTCTTTACCCTGAGACATGCATGCAATAAGTAAAAATAGCAGTGGAAGGCAAATGTGCAAACAGCAACCCTTTGCCTGTGTTGAAATGCCCTCTTG
The DNA here is from genome assembly GCA_013389965.1 of Todus mexicanus. Taxonomy (NCBI): domain Eukaryota; kingdom Metazoa; phylum Chordata; class Aves; order Coraciiformes; family Todidae; genus Todus; species Todus mexicanus. The sequence goes on along the minus strand of WEIS01065955.1, from coordinate 18,383 downwards.
GACCATGGCATTTCTGCCAGGCAGACCCAGTAATTCCTTTTTTTTCCCCCTTTGAAATGTTGTTTACTGCCTTTCTATCCCTTCATCCTGTCTGCTGTACTCACAGTACTAAAGGGCTTTCTGCACCTGCATATTTACCCTCCCCACAATTTCCTGAGCTCGCTGTGGACATTTTCATATGAATCTGGATTATAGGGCTAGCATGCCAAGCACAGGGAGACAGCAGCGCTCCAGTTATTTTGACAGGATGGAGGATTATATTTCTCTTGGTAGCTATCTACAAAGCCTTACCTCAAATACAGAACTTTCAAAACCATCCCCGTCTCCCTGCCCCCCAGATATGCCACTTCTTCCTGCTTTGCAGCCAGAGGGTTTTATTGCTGGGTATTTCTTTGTGTGCTTTGGCTCTCTGGAGCAGAGGCCGCTTCTAACACATGGTGTGGCAGACATTCGCCATTAAAAATCTGTCGGGTTTTCCCCCACAAACGCTTCCATGAACCTTCGCAGGGTGACAGCTTGTGGCCACTTGGTGCTTTTGTTGGAACGTGCACTCCATTTGACCCTGTCCCAGCGTTAATAGGATTGTAAAGGCTGACTCCTGCGTGNTAATTTAATTTAACTAGAGCTGTGCTGCTTTTCACATTTTTTAGAAGCAGAGTAGCCACTTCGTCTTAACAACGTATTGAAAAAAATGAGTGTAACCCATGAAAGACCCTTTTTAGCCACGCCATACCCATTTGGGGGAAGCATGGTCTGGGAGCTTACAATCCTCTGATTGCCGTCCTCCTTCATTGACTTAATGGGCTGAGAGTTAAATATGTCCTGCAAACTGTCATTTGTACGACAGATGAATAGAGTTTAGAAATTCTGCCCTGTTGCATAGCAACAGCCACCATTAAAAAATAACATTTTGCAATGTACATAAAAAGATAGGAAACCAGTTGAGCATTTAAATACCAAAGCTTTCTTCTAAGCAGTGTCCTTTATTTCTTTGATTGAAACACAAGAAAAGCTCCTTTTGACAGCATTTAGATGGTTTTTAAATGGTAACAATTCTCTTTTTTCTGGAGGCAAAGAAAGGAGGCTTGTAGGGGAGCTTGTCTGGAGCTGTTGCTAGTGTTCGCTTGATGCACAAATTTAATGTAGGCTATTTTAACTCCAAATAATTCTGCAGTAGCCTCATGGGAAAAATTACTTTTTTTCGGTCAGGAGCTGCATCATATGCACATGGATAACCTGGAACATATCTTAGGCCTTTCTGGAGGGCAGCTTATAATGACAGTGGTAGAAATGTTATCCATCCTTAGGTTTCCATGTCTGGTTTTGTAGCAAGCCACCTTCCGGCGTAACAAATTTAAACACTTCCCCTCATCCTCCTGTAGTGGGATGTTCCAACAAGAGCTGGGGTTGTCTGTCTGCCTGTGTCCTCCTCTGGCCTGTAAACATTCCCTGTGGCTCTCCTCATTCAGCAGAGCTTCTGATACGTTTACTGTTTTGTCCATCTTATTTTTCGATTCTGCTAATGTGACACTTGCAGCGAAACAAGGTCCCTGAGACTGGTGACTGGACTACAACAACGTATCACAGGTCTGCATGAAAATGTGGTGTAAGCTTAGCTTCACTTCACAGAGTAATGACCACAGGTTACCGCCGAAGCTCAGAACCAGTCCAGCATCAGAAGGCTCATTAAGTTATCTTCTGAGTGTAGCATCTGATGGATAAAATTGTATCTATTATTTTTTATAGAGCTTGCAGTGGAATTTGATATATTCCCTGAAATAAGTAAGTTGCTGATGAAGTACTCAAAATGATTTAGCTTAAAGCAAAACTGAAGATGTATGTATGAAAGCTCATATTTTTTTGATCTAAGTGGTGATGCAGCTATGGAGGGGAGTAGCCCTGGGAGCCTCTGGGTGCTGGCTCGGAGGTGTTACAGTGATGCAGTTTGTCCCACTAGAGCCCACTAGAACTGCTCAGCATTTCAGCATTAGGAACTTTGTTACAGAATTCACCTGGTANCCCCCTTTGAAATGTTGTTTACTGCCTTTGTATCCCTTCATCCTGTCTGCTGTGCTCACAGTACTAAAGGGCTTTCTGCACCTGCATATTTACCCTCCCCACAATTTCCTGAGCTCGCTGTGGACATTTTCATATGAATCTGGATTATAGGGCTAGCATGCCAAGCACAGGGAGACAGCAGCGCTCCAGTTATTTTGACAGGATGGAGGATTATATTTCTCTTGGTAGCTATCTACAAAGCCTTACCTCAAATACAGAACTTTCAAAACCATCCCCGTCTCCCTGCCCCCCAGATATGCCACTTCTTCCTGCTTTGCAGCCAGAGGGTTTTATTGCTGGGTATTTCTTTGTGTGCTTTGGCTCTCTGGAGCAGAGGCCGCTTCTAACACATGGTGTGGCAGACATTCGCCATTAAAAATCTGTCGGGTTTTCCCCCACAAACGCTTCCATGAACCTTCGCAGGGTGACAGCTTGTGGCCACTTGGTGCTTTTGTTGGAACGTGCACTCCATTTGACCCTGTCCCAGCGTTAATAGGATTGTAAAGGCTGACTCCTGCGTGACCTCTTCTTGCAAACAACCCTCACCCTTCCCCTTCCTCAACCGTTCTGTACAACAGAGCTGAAAAGTGTTGCTCCCAAGGCAGTCTGGAGTCGCAGTTCATGTTGCAGACGAAAGCAATTGGAAAAACCACTGGAAAAAAGTCAGCATGGGGCCACCTGTCCTTAAATAGTCCTGCCTGGGAGAACAGTAGGCATTTGTTCCCTTCTTTTAGAGGGAGCTGCTCTTAAATGCCTCTCTGCAGACAGAAAATTACACGTTTTCTTCCCAAGGAAGGACTCTATTGAATAGGAGACAGGTGGTTACAAACTTCTCTTCTCAATGATTTTTTTAGGTGCCGTTTTGTTTCCTTCAGAGGAAAAAAGGGGTGACTGGGGTACAGATGGAATTGACTGTGGCTTAGCTGAATAATGTTAATCCCATTGAGTGCTAAGTCAACATATAAAGTAATAAAAGTTCTGACTCTAGACTCAAGGAGTTGGAACTCACTTCAGTCTCTTTCTGAAGTCTCTTTAGACCTAACGTTTAGTCGCATTACTCTATATTACTCCTGGTCTTCACTTAAACCAGTTAATAATAAAGTCTGTGTTTCGTGTTTGTCTTGGTGGCAGGATTAAATTTAAATTAAATTCTTACAGTCTAATGTCTTTACAACTCTACTAACCTAGAAAAGCCAGAGTGTAAAATACGTAAATGGGTTTACCCTCTTGATTCCTTCTGTAATCTTCCTTATCCTGGTCCCTTGCAGCTTTGATATTCACTTTCCTCTGTGGGAATTGAGAAAATTTTGCCACTGGCCTGCTTTGTTTGCTTACTTTTATAGAAGTGTCACTAAGGGGCTGGGTTAAGTATTTTGACCTACTTCAAGCATCAAAAGGTTCTTTTTTTTTTTCTTCCTAAAGCAAAGATTGGCTTTTCACACTGCACGGCCACACCTTTTACTCTTCCAGTAATCTGTCTTGAGCAGCCTCTCCCAGCCAGAGCTCCTGAAAGAACTTGCCTGACTTTGCCCTGGGGGCAGAAGAGGGGCAGGGCTGGAGGAGAAAACCCTTCTGCCATTGACAAGCAAAATATGGAAAACTCTTTTGAGGCTGTGAGATTTATCCTCCTGTTCTCATGACAGACAAAACTCTGCCAGGATTATGGGATACACTGGAATGCATTTCTTTGGAGAACCAACTGTGAGTTAGTACTACCAGGCTTTGTAAATATATATGGGGATAAGACTGACATACTTCAGTGGATTATCTACACTTTGTACTTCCTAAAAGCATGTGCAGGACTTTTCAGTGTTGGGTGCAGAAAGGCTTTCTCTGTTTGAACAAAGGTAGCGGTCGGTGCAATGACAGATACCAACTCAAACAGAGCAACTTTTGTTTCACTGGACTAGGAAGGAGGTTGAAAGGGAATTAAATGTGTTGACCTACCAACTACTTCCCATCTCTGCTGCTCTGTGGCAAGGAGTTGTGGTTGATTTGTGGAGGCAGCAATAATGAGATCAGGCAGGAACGGCGCTTTAATGTCTCTCTGCAACACTTTAATCTTTCAGTGTCTTCAAACTGGTACAGAGAATTGCTTCATGAATCGTAAAAGGCAGGAACTTTTGGAATGGAAGTTACATCTGCTAATCACAGTGTGCGTTGTGTTGGAAAAGACTAAGACTGAACAAATCTGTACTGAAATAGTACCCAGGTAATCCAAGGGGAGTGCAGGGATATGGCACATCTTCAGCCTCAGAAATGCTTTTGTTGTGGACACCTTTCCCATACTGGTCAAGTTCACCGGAGGGATCAAGTCTAGCACAGGGGGTTTGCTGAAGATACAGTGCCAATGGATTGGTGATGTAAAAGGGCAGTGGTCCTTTGCTGCTGCTCTTGGATTGTGCTGGCAGTAAAATGGGACCAAACAAGTTAAGTAGCCTTGTAAATGATGTAAAATTAGCTCTACCCTCATCTCTTGCATCAATAATATATTTAAGACTCTGGAAGCAGAGATCACATTTGTGTATTGTGGTTGATAGCAGCTTCAGTCTAGACCAGTTTATATAAATTAGTGGCTTTATCTGATTTTGTGGGGTCGAAAGCATAACTCTTACTCACTCGCATGACAGCGAAAATCAGGATTTAAAGCTGCAGTCGGGTTTGGGGCTTTCGGCAAGTAGTCAGAGCAGGCCCCTGTTAGAAAGTCTTGCCTTAGCACAAGAGCAGCCCAGACCTTCCCGTTGCCTCCCCTCCGACCTCGGGGCATGTCTCATTAGCAGATTAAGTCCAGAGTTAAACGAGTCCTCTGGGAGAGGAGGATACAGCCTCTGCTGATCCTGCCACTCTGGCTGAAATGATTTTGCGAAGCCCAGATAAGGACTTATCTGGTGACTTGCCAGAGGGAAGAAGATCTAGAGATAAGGTTTGTTTTGCAAAACTCAGCTCATGAATAAAGCCTGGGAAAATCTGTGCTAAGCTGTGATGTCACAGGCCTGGCCTTGCTTTCAAGTTAATTAAGAGGAGGGCGTGTTAAGTTCCTCTGTCATCATAAATCTCCTCTTTCGCATGTCCAGCGGTAGGAAGGCTCCTGCCCAGCCGCTGCCGGGCTCCTCGCCTGTCCCAGCAGCCGGGAGCAGAGCGATTGCTTTACCATTCCACCTGCCTGCCAACCACTGGGGTCACCCAGAGGTAAGGCCAGGGCAGGAAGCCTCCAGGAGCGGCTGCCCCAGCGGGGATTAACCGCCTCACTGGGCTCCTGCCCTCGGCAATTTTCTGGTCAGTAACTTTTTGAAAGGAGAGCGTGGCTAGTGCAGCAGGGAGGGCCGAGCGGGAGAGGATGACGAGAGATGAGGGGGGAGAAGAAATAGAGGCTGGATTCTTTCCAGGACGGAAAAGTGTCTGTCCAAGAACTTATCCAAAACGCAAATTAAATATTCCTCTATCCACCATTAAATTACCGTGAATGGATGGCTGCGCAACATCCTGACAGCCTGTGCAACGAGGAACGCCGCGTCTCTCTTCTCCTTTACTAGGCTGCGTTTTCCTCTGTCCCAGACAGGAACTTCTGTGTCTGCAAGAGTTATTCTCTCCAGGATTTAGCCTCCAGTTGGGACACACTTATTGCCAATTTAGAGTTACCTTAAAAAGGAAAGAGAACACAGGCCAGACTCTGAGCCACATGTCTACATTTTGAAAATTGTGCTTCTTAATCCCAGAATCCCAGCATGGCAGGGGTTGGCAGGGACCTCTGGAGATCATCTGGTGCTACCCCCCTGCTCCAGCAGGGTCACCCTGAGCAGGGGGCCCAGGATTACAGTGTCCAGGCACGTTTGATACCCCTCCAGAGAAGGAAATTCCACAACCTTTCTGGCCAGTCTGGTCCAGAGCTCCATCACCTTTATGGCAAAGAAAGTTTTCCTTCTGTTTAGGTGGAAGTAATAAAATGGACCATTTCCTAAACTGCAGATCTAGATTCCTTGCAAATGAAGAGCCCTCAAATTCTAAAAATTCAGGATAAAGCTTAGATGATGCTTTTCTTGATGTTAACTGACCAAAGAATGAAATGAGAGTTCCGTACATGCTCACTTGCATACAAAGGGCAGTGAAGTGCCAAGGGCTCAGCTCTAGGCTAATGGGAGCTCAGGAGGCAGCAGCAGCACCCAGGCTCACAGACATTCACCAGTCCAACAGTGAGCAAAGGGGTTTGTTCAGGAGCATCAAGAACATGTATGATTATCCTTAACTCTTAAACTATCCCTGACTCTTAAACTAATGAGGATGTTGCAAATACCCTTACGAGTGCCAAGCGATATATTGTCCAACTGCAGATTTTGCAGAAGGAGAATTCAGGACTGGGGAGTAAGTTTGTAGAAAACCTCAGGAGGCAATATTATAGTAAGGGCCTAGAACGACATTGGTGAAACTGCTGCAAGCAAGAAAAAAAGAACTATTGTCTCCACAGCAACACTAAGCCAAAGCCCTCTGTGAAGATAAAGTCCAGGAGAAACAGAAGCTTCAACTGTGAGGTTCATGCAGCAACTAAAAATCTTGTCTCTGTAAGATGTGATGTCCTGGGAGGCCAGGGGGAGGCCTGTGCCAATTTAATTTGGCCAGTTGTAAGGCAGAGATAGAAAGCCTCATATGATCTTGTCAAGCAGTCAAGATTGAACTGGGACCAAAAGCGTGTTGTCTTGAGTTTTGAGTTTTATCCCTCTGTAAAAAGTAGCAGAAATGACGTCGGGAGACCTCACTTCCCACTGTGTCGTTAGGGAACTTTCACCTTTCACAAAGGAATGACATTTTATTTACTACTTTTCTCTTGCGCAGGCTGAAGCCTTCACCTGAGTGTGAACAGTATTGAGGACATGAAAACTTCTTAGGGAAAAAAAAATCAATACTGAAGTTAATGCTGTCAGCAGGATAACCAGCAAATTCTGTCCTTCCCCGATGGCCCAGATTTTAACGGGGTCACCTTGCAAGACTTGCCTGTAGGATATTGAAGGTCCCAAAGTAACTGTTAGGGCATAAAAAATGTTATGTTCAAGAGTTGCATCAGAGACAGATGTTCCTCTGACAGGTTGTCCTTTGCTTAACTGTTCTTCCATGTATGTTTCCTGACATTCAATGAGCCAGTGACAGCTCTGGGGAGTAGGAGGCTGCGTGGATGTTTGAAACAGATTAAAGTGAAGAGTGAGGAATCTACTTTTTATTTTGCAATAGGTGTGTGAACTCCTGGAGTGCTGGGTATGTGAGGCCAGTTTCTTGCCTTGCTCCCCTTGCCTGACACCTCATTTCTCTTTTAGGTTGAATATTAGGAAAAATTTCTTCACTGAAAGAGTCATGAGGCCTTGAAACAGGCTGCCCGGGGAGGTGATGGTGTCACCATCCCTGGGGGGGTCCAAAAATCAAGTAGATGTGGCGCTTCAGGACATGGTTTAGTGGTTATGATAATGTTTAGTAGATAGTTGGACTTAATGCTCTTGAAGGTCATTCCCAGCCTCGGTGATTCTACGATTCTCTCCTCTTCCTCTCCTACCTTCCATCACTCTTCAGCTTGTCACTTATTTTTTTAGTGTCTGCATTTGACTGATCCAATCCTTGTAAGAGCTTGAAGTTCACACTGATGCAAATTCTGTGGGCATCAAACTTGATGGTTGCGGTTGACATTTGGTAGTGTTTTTTTCTCCCCTTTCCACAGAGATGTAGGTTGTGAAAGAGCAAGCAAGTAACTGTGTATGCTTATAGTTGAACAATATTTTGTAAATATTTCCTGAAAGCTTGTGAAATTTCTCACATGTTCTTGATTTCCCTTCAAGCATAAGAAATCTTACCCAGTCTAGCTCTGAGTTCAGAAGCGAGTAAATAGCCATTGGTTTTACAAGCTTTGTGTCTCTGCCAAAGCCTGATGGCCAGGGGTGATACGCTGCGACTTTGGAAGCCAGGCCAATACACACGGCACATTTTTAGCCATGAGCTTTATTACAGTTTTTAAGTCTGGTCACAGCTTTCTCCTTGAAAATTACTTCCCCGGAGATAAGATTTCCCTTTAAATGGCTCTGGCCTATTTATACACGCGCCAAAGTTTCTGGGGAACCAACTCGTTAGTCCTTTGGTGATTTTAAGAACACGAGTACATCAGTGTGTGTGTGTTTATGTTCTCAGACGTGCCAATGATTTATAAATGGGATTCACTGTAAATTTAACTCGTTCAGGAAATGATTGAGGACCTTGGTACTGCTGCATTTTAGCCTTGCTCAGTCGCACTGGAAGAACTCTTTGACCCTGCCAGAGATTAGTTTTAGTACCAGTTATGAGATAAGCTTAACTAGTCCTTAGAATTAAGCTCATCAAAGCTTTCTGCGAGACATTTGTTGTGGAGAGGGGGAATATGTCCCAGGTCCTAGATTTTTATGTTTATCTTGCTGTTACTAAGTTAATTGAGTGATATAATTTAGACTTTCCTGGGTTTTCAACTTTTGGAAAACTCCAAGATTATTAAATCTTTAAAGTTTAAGTGTACTTATTTTTAACCGTTAAAAAAATCAATATACTGCTCAGGTTCTTAACGCACAATGGTATGGGAAGCAACTGGAACCCTGAATCACAGGAGCTAAGGCCACTGCTGGGAAATAGCCCCGTTCTGAGAGCAACAAAGCTCTCAGAGCATTTTCAAAAGCCATTTTCCCAGTCTCCTGATCAGACTAAACCTCCATTGGACTGTGTGAATGTCCTCATTTATTTTTTTAGTACTGAACAGCAATTTTGCATTGTCAGTGCTCACAATTACAGTTGTGAGCAGTGACAGCCTTTGCTTCTTTCTCGGTTGGATCTCCCTGTTTGAAAGGCAGTGATGGAAGCACTTGGGACTAATATTGTTGTCTCACTAGGAGAAATCATACTGGGTAAAGCCCCACAGTGAAAGTTAATTAGCTTAATGGTGACTTTTCAAGTTATTTCTATTTCTGACCTCCATGGTGGTATAGAAATATGGACAGGGTTGCACTGGTTGTCTTCATTATAGATCAACCTGATGCTGTATGATTTGAACGTTTTGTTTCCACGGATATTCAGAATTGTTCTTCATGCAAGAAGGGCTGTTATTCCTGCGTTAAGTGAGAGTGGCAAGTGCAATCTTGCATAGATTAGCTAGAAAAGAAATTCATGCTTGAAATTTCTCACTTTACGTGTCTGTATTAGAATGAACCTCTTGTTTGACATGTGCGTAGGACATCAGCCTGCAAACAGCACTGCAAATAGTTACATATGATATGCTGAAAAATGTGTTTCACTGCAGAGCAGATACTATCCCCAGATGTAGAAAAAGAAGAAGGTAACACACCAGAGATACAGGAAGGGCTGCGATTTTAGAATAAATCTGTCTTTCTGTGTGTGTGTCCAGCAAAAGCAGGGATGGATTTGAAATTTCATGGTCCAGAAGGTTTGCCACATGTTTCATATATTTGTCATGTTAGGCTAGAGATCTGATTTTTTGTATTAGCTATTGGGTTGCTTGTAAAGAACCTGTAACTAGAGAGTCAGCAGCGGGATAGAGCTGCCACCATGAGACTCGTGTCCCTCCCCCATGTACCAGAAAGTCGTGGTTAGTATTAAACGAAACAATGCGACAGGACTGGCAGTGAAAACAGATCAAAGATACTCATCAAATTGTTGAAGTTAGAAGCATGTTTTAATTATTTCAGATTTGAAGCAGAAGCAGTTTGACTCTAACAAAAGTTTCTTGCTGCAGATCATCCTGTGGGGTCGAACTGAGAAATGCCTGAAGGAGACCACAGAGGAAATCAGGATGATGGGGACAGAATGCCATTATTTCATCTGCGATGTAGGAAATCGAGAGGAGGTCTATCGGCAAGCAAAGGCAGTGCGGGAAAAGGTTAGTGTCTGTGGAAGCACTGTTTGTGGGCAGAATTTAGTAACGACTCATATTTGATGAGAAATAAAGTATATGTTGGCAAATGGGGAAAAAAAGAAGCGTGACCAGGCAGATTATGTTGTACAAAGTCTGGCTGCCTATTTCAAATGATCCAGAAGGATTACAAGGCCTACAGGTAAGAATGGCAAAAGCTATGAAGATAATCATAGTCAAGACTGGCTATTCAGATGTAATGATCACTGCTGATTTGCAAGGAGAGAGATCAGTTGTAACAAGTCATTTGGTTTTCTCACAGGTGGGTGATATCACTATCCTGGTGAACAACGCTGCCGTGGTCCATGGTAAGAGCCTGATGGACAGTGATGATGATGCACTGCTCAAATCACAACATATAAACACCCTGGGACAGTTCTGGGTAAGATAAGCTCTTGTATCACATGTATTCAGAATTGACAATGAGTGACAGGTTACAGCCCGTAAACACTTGGCTGCTACTGTCTTTCTAAATGGTGCTTGGTAAAATCAGCCTGACATGAAAAGGAGACAGAAAAAATGTGAAGGGCAAAGGCCAGAGGAAAGAAGTCTAAAAAAAAAAAGTAAAAATCTGTTTTTTCCAGTCTCAAGACAGTATTTGATGTTCTTGTATCCCCATTGTGCGATTTCCAGTAAAATATTTGATTTCTTTTGAGAAAGCCTGGGCTGACAGAGTGTACAGAACATCAGAGGAGCATGAGAGTACATTGCTCAGGGCACGAAGCTAGTGTGAAATTCATTCCATTTTGAACTAGATAATAGTAACTAAAAAAGAGCTTCTTCTGATTTCATCACTTTGTTGAAGACTTTATCCTCTGCAAGTTCTTCACTATACAAAGCATTCTGTTCATGTCTTTTTTTCTCCTTATTACATGCTAGGAAAGATTTTGTTTTGTTTCTCCACACACTTGGCTTGTTCAGAATCTTTCAGAAAATGACAAAGCCACAAGGTGCTGGCTCTCTCCTGCATAACGAACAGCAGAGTTCAGCTTGTTGTCTCTGTGTCACCTTAGTTTTTTCAGTAACTATTGTTTTCATCGTATCTCTGCTGAGCAAACCTTTTTTTTTTTTTTTCTTTTCTTTTTCCTTTGTTCTTCAGACCACCAAAGCGTTCCTGCCAAGGATGCTGGAGTTGCAGAATGGACACATTGTTTGCCTGAACTCTGTGCTGGCCTTGTCAGCCATCCCCGGTGCCATTGACTATTGCACCTCCAAAGCCTCGTCCTTTGCCTTTATGGAGAGCCTGACCTTGGGGCTGCTAGACTGTCCCGGAGTGAATGCCACAACAGTCCTGCCCTTCCACACCAGCACAGAGATGTTTCAGGGCATGAGAATCAGGTCAGTCCAGGGGAACTACAATAAAGCATCTCATTTTAAATGAATCATCAGAATACACTCCTAATTAATGCTTCATTTAGTTAAGAGAATTTGATGTCTCATTTGGCTGCCTGGGAACAGAGGGTCACTCTAGGCCACCTGGGACTCATCAGACTGGTTCCCTCAGTTTGCTGGCGTATTCATCCCGCCTGCCTGTGCCGAGTGAGACATTTGCTTCTCCACAGAAAACTTTTGAAAGCTGTATTTTCCCTGAGTGCATTTGGGCCATATGTAGCCACTGGAGAGGGAGGGGAGGCAGCCTGAAAATTGAGGTCATCCAAAGGAGCAGTCTACAAATTATGTGAGAATTAACAGTACAAATTCCTTCTTTATTCGTTGAAATAATTAATTATTTCCCACTGAAAGGAATGACAGCCACTTACTGAAGTGAGGCTATCAGTACCTCCTTTTTACCTCCAAGAGAACAAGCTAAATTCAAAGACTAATAGCTGAGCAATTAATCTTTTACAATGGACAAAATAACCTATTAATATAGTTTGTGTTCTCTTAGTCAAGAAAATATGCAGTGTCGAGCTCTTGATGGAGCTGGGAAAAAACCTTACATTTGGTATTAAAAGCAATGGGGGAAAATATTTGTCTTTCACCTGTCAAGAATTTAAATCAAGCAAAGAGCAACAGAGAGGAAGAGGGAAAAACCACAATGAAAAGACAGCGTTTTGGTATTGGTTTGCAAACAGTTTAAGAAAATCCCTGAACATTCTTAACTGTTTAGCTAATCTGGTAGCACTGGTTGGAACTGGGCTTTCTGGCTGGAACTGGAACTTTCTGCTTCGTCCAGCCTGCTTTGGGGCATGTTTCAATGCCAGCAGCCAGTGATAGCTTAGTGAGTAGCGGGACTTGGACGGCAATATCTTAAAGAAGATTTTGGTTAACAAATAATTATTTTATTTTCACTTTATTTATTCAGGTTCCCTAATCTTTTTCCTCCTCTCAAGCCAGAGACAGTGGCTAGGAGGACAGTAGAAGCTGTTCAGATGAATCAAGCCTTCCTGCTCCTTCCATGGACAATGCATATTCTTGTCATCCTAAAAAGGTAACTATTTCCCTTGCCCAGCAATAGCTTCACCAGTTAGGTAGGACTGGTTTACAGTCATAGGTGTCTACCCACCAAGGTGATCCTCAGCTTGACTTCAACTCAGTATCCAGGATCACACTGGTTCATCCCTTCCCATAAGAGACAATCATAGGAGCAAAAGGGAGATGAGATTCCCTCTGTAGGTGTTTTCCCTGGGTATAATCCCTTTGTGAAACCAGTTTCACTCCCAAAATTTGGATTCCTGAGGCCTGGACAGGAATTTGTGTCTAGGAAATGTAGCAATGAACATATGCAGGTAGTTGATTTTGATTTAGTAAGCCACTTTTTGAGCTCCAGACTTCATATTTTAAAGGATTTCTGTACAATAAGGTATGCACATCACTGCTGTGTTTAGAGAGCATTGCTTGTGTTAAAGCAATGAAACTAATAAAAAAAAAATATATTTTTGTGCATGATACAGGACAGGAATTTTAAAGCTTTGGAAAGTCCTAACTTCATATCCTGAAACAACTGAAGGGCATTTAAAACTGTGTTTTCATGAGAGTTTGGAAAACCTACTTCAGTCAGGAATTGAAACTGGGCCATGAGATTTCTGTGGAAAATATTAAAAATACTGCATTTCAAACAAGAATAAATAACTCACAATAAATGTTTCATTCTGAACGTAAAATCTGGGATATACTCCCAAAAGTTCCCAGAAATTCTACTGGCTAAGGGCTGTTTTTCTCCTTTATTGTAAGAATTAATCATACTTTTCCATTACAGTAGCTGTTGGAGATCAGATCTACATCTCTCTGTCAGGAGACTAGTCTATATCCATACCTGATGATAAGGAGGCCACATGTCTAGCACAAATCGATGGCAGGTTAACCAGAGAACTCTGTTTAAATCTGAGTATTTCAGAGTACAAGATTCTGCACAGTATTTGGGAGGAATAAAATATGATGGTATCTTCCCAGTTACCATTTTTACAGACTTTTTTGGATGAATATTTCTGTAGAGAAGGAGCGACTTGGTGTTGGACTTGGTAGAGTAGGGTAAACGGTTGGACCTGATAATCTTAGAGGTCTTTTCCAACCTAGATGATTCTGTGACTTGATAGTAGACTTTTGGTCTGCTCCCAGTGGAGTCCTGACAGGTTTTGTCTGCACGCTCTGAGTAGCTGGTTGTTGAGAACCTGTGTGCACACAAAGCCATGGTTACACATCCTCTTACTGGAATAGACCGAGGTTTGTCTAGTCTATTTATTTTCTTTTTGCTTCTCCCGCAGCATTCTCCCTCAGGCAGCGCTCGAAGAAATCCACAAGTTTTCTGGGAGTTACACCTGCATGAACACTTTTAAAGGACGAACATAGACCTGATGGTGCAAGGACTGTTCTTCAGTGAGCCCAACACAAGCACGAAAATCCTGACCAGACTGTGAATCAGCGGGCTTGGCTTTTAGCCTGTTCATGTGACTCGCGCTGCTCCGAGGCAGCACATTTCTAGCAGGTCATATCCATAGTAACATGACCTTTGCACAGGATTGAATGACTAGACTATGGACCCTTGGAAAGGAAAGGAAAAAAAAAAAGAAAAGAAAACAGCAAAAAGTGTGAAATGTTTATATGATGTTTAATTCTTTAGAGTTCAACTGTTAAATCTACTCATAGCTGTAAGATGTCATTTTTGTTTCTTGCGTGTCTGTGGGCTGTCTGAGCTGAGAGGCAGCACGTCACCCCCCGTGCCTGCTCTAGCCCCTTTTGCAGAGGAGCTGCAGTTACCAACTGCTGCTGGTTTCATTTCACCTTTTCAAGTGGGGAGCTTAGAAATGACTTGGAAGAACCAGAAGTTACGGACATTTAATGGAAGCTTCCTTCCCTTTCTTCGCTTTACATCCCTCGATGAAGCTGTCCCCAAGTCACATCAGGGATGGAGCAAAGTGTGGAGCAGTGTTTTGTTTTTGCAAGGCCACCCAGGACTCCTGTCTGGAAGGCCTGGGCTGGGCCCAGGAAGGCTCTTACTTACCTGGGAAGGCTGGAGAGGAACGCGCACTCAGAAGAGCAGGCAGTTTGAATAGTAGGAGACTTTTTCTGTCACTGAATTCATATATGAAATTCAATTGTCTTTCTGACTGCTTTTGTTCATTTATGATAAAATATATATATTTTTAGCATTAATCCCAGCTTGCCACGCATATAGGCAGCATCGCATTGGGGATGAGCTCAATGTAGCACTAAAACTAGAGCCCGCTTGTACAAACACGCATTCACTGACATAACCCATGCAGAGGAAATCTATTGTACCGATCTGCACAGTGGAATAATGCTCTAAAAATAGAAGAGACTGTAGCACTCATGAAATGTGAAGTTGGGAAGCACAGGCAGCAAAGACCTGATTAAATGCACGTTGAACTCAGCTGGGAATATGCCCCTTGTTTTTTAGGGGCATTGAATCAGGCACCGATCAGCCAGAAGTGATAAATACTGCTCGGGCTGAAATGCCAGAAGCAGCTAGACATTATTTATTTTTGTAATGATATATTCTCTTTGACAGCCTCGTAAGAGCAACACTGCATTCCTGTGCCAGATGCAGTACGCAGCACTAGGCATAGCAATGTAGCTGAAATGTATTTTGAACGCTACTAAAAGAGGAATTAATATAATTAGAGGAAAGCAGCAAACCTGCCTGGAGAATACCTGAATGAAGCGCCTCGAGGAAGGCCACGTGGTTGAAGTGAAGGAAGAAATTTAGGGCTCCTGACTTGTATTTCAAGCTTTTCCATAGATGCCCTGTGTGACCTGGGGCAAATTGTGTCAATTTAAGGTGCCACCTGACCTGCAAAGCAGATATTTCTTGTGTTTCCCTACCTCAAAAGTTGTAAATCTGACTATCTAAGTGTTTGTCAAAAGCTCAGCAAATTCAAATGGAGCACGCTGTAGAAAGGAGAAGCAGTGTTTGTTCATAAACCAACGGGTTCTGTACAAAAATTCAGAAGAGGAAGAACCCCATGTGCCAAAATATGTAATTCCCTAAAAGAGATCTGAGTTGCAGTAGCAAAGCTGTGAGCTGTGTTTGAAATCCTCCTTTGGCTCTGCCGGGTAGAAGGGAGACCAACTGAGGCGCAATGATATGAATGTTAAAATCTGAAGGTCTGAGCCTTACCACGGATCAGCAGATCTGTCACTTCCGAGCAGTGCGAGGAAGATATTGCCAAAAGTGGCAGTGATGCAAGCGCCTCTGCCTGCGTGGGCATTCTGAGGAGCTCCCGGCTCGGGGTCAGCGCTTTCCTCCTGAGTGCAGAACATATAAACTGTAGCACTGTGCCAGCTTTGAAAGGTTTCTTACAATGGAGTTTTGTTTTGAATTCCGAGATGTCTGAGGCTCTCTGGAGAGGATGAAAAGAAACTTTGATCTCAGTGATTTTGACGCCCACCCTAATAGATGCTTTATTTTTTGTCAAGTTTTTTGAGGAGAAACTCAATTCATTGAAAACACAAGTGCAGTGAGGGGAGAACCCTTCCAGGATCTGCCAGGAATACTGGAGGTACCGTATTTATCAAGAGACGCTTGGGAGAGGAAGGGATGATTGTACATAGCTCCCCTTCTGCACACTAATCCTTTCCAGTTTGCCATTATTCACAGCTGGACACACCAGGCTTGTAGGTGCAAGAGAAACAGAACTGGTGAAAGAGAGCACCCCGCAGAGCCCCCCCCTACATTAAACCTTTATGCAGAGATTCTGTTCATTGCTAACGTCCGAATGCAAAAGCGAGGTAAAACCAGACACACATGCACACACACGCACTGCAGTTAAGTCCCCACTCATCCCCAAACCCCGTCTCTTCAAGGAATCTGCTCTTTTCCTGCACTGCCTAATAGATGTTCCCTATCTGCAGAGGTTGTCTTACATACTAAGTGCTGTTGATTTCATTCGGATGAATATAAACAAGTCAGAATGGAGCTGAGACTCTCATCATCTCACTCCTCTCATGCACACAGGCACAAGCTTCCCTCTCGCTTTCCCTCAGGGTCTCGGAGCGGCCAGCAGGTCAAATAGCAGTCACAGTGGGGGAGAGGTATGCGGCAAACAGAAAATAATGAGGAAAACATTGACTTTGCTTTTCAGATAGTAAGGAGGAGTCGGGTAAGAGAGTTCTGTCTCTCGCTCTCCATCCAGGGAGCTACTTGCGCTTTTGGATGGAGACATTTGGAGGCTATGGGGTTTTTTTTTTTTAGTAGAAAGGCTGCTCTGGAATGCCTGCTGAGGTTCTACTGTCCCTTTGCACATAAGGTTAGTATTGGGTAATCTTAAAGTGCTGCAAATGTCGACAAGCTTTGTTGAAGCCTAAGGCCTTCTCAAAGGAATTTCCGCCCTTTGACTTATTTTAATTTTGGTTTTCCCTGCTCTCTCCGCTGCCTCCTGCTTTCCACTGCACAATTTTTATTTTTTTTTTTACTTCTTTTTTTCCTATGTCATTACTGCACTTTTCAGTGCCACCATATTGAAGCCAGATGTCATACAAAGTGTCTGGAGAAACTCGAAATCGGGGTATATATTTATTATCCTGCTGGAAGAAGCTAGGTGAAGCTGTCGGAGCGGGTCACAGAAGTTTCATATGAAATTAGTTTTACTTGTTCTAATCTCTGAAGAAGCAGAAGCCCCCTTGCTATTGTTTTTATACATGAGATTGCTGCTGTTCTGAAATCTGAATGCTAGGGAAATGTTAGCTGGTTTTGGGACGTACGGTCGCCTGACTTAAAAAGACCCTATTTAAATGGGAAGATTTTTCAGTTCCAGGTGTTTTCAGAGGCTGATGTTTATACAAAGTAATTTTGAGAATGCGTGAGGCCGGGCAGGGAGAGGAGGAGTCCTTTGTAAGTAAATCTGATTCCTTGTGTTCAATATTTAATTTCGTGTTTTGTTTTTGATGAGAAAAAAGATCACATTCTGTCACGCACCCTTGGAGAACTTTAAAATAGTCCTTCCAGCCGTGTGCCTGCTGCTGGTGTGGTTTTAGCAGGATGAAGAGAAGGCATCAGGCTGGAAAGGGGGACCTGTACTCTACCTACTCAGCCATTGTTCTGCTGAGGTTAAAAAGGGACAGAGTGCACTCCTATTATTCTTCTAGAACTTCACAGAAAATGCCTGGGCAAGTGATTCTGGTTCTCTACAAAGTGAAACTTGTACTTTTATGTAATGTGTTAATTAGTGTGGGTGGATATGATCAGACCTAGCCTTGCAAGCCTTTCAGACAACTCCCTGAACACTCCCACCTTCAGATATTAACAGATAGCGCTGCACTTGCCAAAGCTCATAAAAACCTGGTAACAGACTTAATGCGAACAGAGCATAAGTGGGTACATTTATTTCAAAGAGGACACATCTGTTCGTAGCAGACATTAATTTGGGCTAGTGTTTTCCTCTAGCTGAAATGCAACTGTTGAGAAAAGAATACAGGGTGACCTTCGATCATCTGCTTTGCTTTCATTACTTCACGTGACTTTAATAACCTTAAGCTGGGTGACAGCCACTTTTTTGACAGCATTTGTTTGTAAGATTAGGGGTGAAGCACGATTACATCGAGTGTAATCTTTTGCATTTTCCACTAAACAACCAACAGCTTTGAGAAGCAGAATATTCTGCACCGTCTTTGTAGCCCTCACCCCCCTGGTCCTAAGCTCCTTCAACCTGGGATTGCTTCTCAGCCTGCCAGAGTTTGGAGCCTGAGTGAAACCTGTCAGTCACAAGCAGCAGTGACACTCTCTAGTGACCCGGATCCTCTTTGTTAGAGTGCTTTTGAGCTGTGAATACTGGCGGACACCTCGCACAGATTTCAGCAACTAACATGGAGAAGGAGATGAAGAAACCCAGAACCTCCCCTTCTCCCTGCTGCTCGTTCTCTTTTATCCAGTGTTCCTATGGGAAGCTGGACATTCTGTCACTTCGCTGGCTGATAAGCTGCCCCTCTTCCCACCGTCTATTCT
>WEIS01065951.1:2415-29200 GCA_013389965.1 Todus mexicanus | reverse complement strand
AAAAAGTTTTTCCTTATGTTACAAACTTTGAGCAGAAAGACCCAGCAATTCTACTCAAAGAGCAGAAGGAACCATGAACACAACACAATGGCTTAGCAGGCTAAAAAAGAATTGTCTCCAAGAAGGAGGTTTGAGTCTTTTGGGATACATAAGAAAAAAAATAAACCATCAGACATTTAGGCAACTTCACTGTAGCTGGAGAGCACACCCAGTAGAGACCACAGGGATCTTCTCCAGTGGTTTCGTGCAGCATTTAGCACACTAAGGCACCACTATACAGAGAAAAGCATCAGACTTATTGAAAGGCTGAACAAGACACATTTAGATCAATCCAGAAGGAAGCTGGGTTAATCACAGCTGAAATTATAGTTATGACAGAAGACCAGCTGCACTGGGAGGTGGAGGGTTGCTCCACGCAGAGCTTGGTGGAGCTTGCTTTTGGAGCACATTCAACGACTTTCCTCCTAGCACCAAGGAGCCGCAGTAGCTCAAGGAAAGCAACTGGAGTTTCTAGACTCACGAAGCAGTCGTAGCTCACCACCACAGAAGCGTTATTTCTGGCTGCGGAGCTTGAGCCAGAAATAAGAACATTCAGACGACAGTTCTACAAGCTTCAAACCTCTCACTTGTGAAGGGAACAAATGTGAGGAAGCCGTTTATACAAACCTAGACCCTGTAATGCTTTTTTTCCCCCTGCATCCATTGGAGGCTATCATCAGACATGTCTTAAAGGTCATCCTGAGACTTTTTTTTTAAAAAAAACTCTCTAAATTTTGTGTTCTTAGCACTAGAGCAGCTTCTGCAAATGAGAGCTACGCTTCAAGACCGAGAAAGAAGAAAATATGTCTACACAGAGAAATTTCCAGAAAAGGCAAATGACCTGGATCACACTCCTTGACACTGCTCCCTCTTGGCCCCTCAACTTCTCGTCCTGCCCTATGGAAAATTCATGGCCTAATCACCTGGAATATCTTGGAAACGTCTTCCGAGTTGCGCTGCTGCGCTACATCACACAGCTTGGCTGTGATATCGATTCGCCGACAGATGTCCATGTCCACCTTCATGGCCTTTTCTTGAATCTTTGTGTCCAGGTCTGTCATGGGCTGCAGGAAGGACAGCAGTGATTATCTTCTATTATTATACAGTTCAGGAAAGAAGAGATACCCCGCAGTATCTCTCTAACCCCAGGGCATATCATTCTTAAACAATATTACAGCTGCTCCGGGAAAGGCAGTACAGGGACAATCTAAACAGACCAGACAGCTAACAATTAACATTCATATCCGATTCCAAGAAAGTGGCAACTCAGAGTTGACTGACCACTGAAAAAACCCCTGTCCCCACCCCAAAACAACTGCTAGATGTGGCAACAGGAAACTTTTAAGGGTCAATAACGCTTTAAAAATGGAGAAAATCCCTGTTGAGCATGCGCAGAATAGAATGAAATCTAAAACCCGGTGAGTAGGCAACACTTCCCCCCTCCCTCCCCGTTTCAGACAGAAAAACTGTGCCTGAGAGGAGGAGCTGCTGTTAAAACAGAATCCAGGCTACTCAGCAACCTCCTACATGCCACGGAAAGGCAAAAATCAGAGTGGATCTAAAGAGATCCATAAAAGTACTCTGCATTGGCATAAACTTGGCTTCCCGCCTAGCAAAAAAGCTACATGAAAAATATTTTCTCTTGCTTCACTCTGGGCAGTAATTATACACGTAATTTAGACGAGATACTCCCTCTCAGACAGTACAGCTGGCTCCTGATGAAGAAACGTTCCACAAAAAAGGACATTTTCCAGCCTAAATGAGACTTACTCTGTTGGAAAATACCACTTCAATAGCTACGCAAGGCTTCCACTTGGACCAGAAAAGCAGGACAACTCTTTGCAGAGTGTTCTTCAACGGCAAATCCCCTTCTCAAAAAGGAAACTTTGGGGTTTATGGATTTTCTCTTTCTTTTTTTATGAAATTACTAGACAGAGTTCTTCTCCAGCCCCTGTCAACCACCTCTGGACAAGTTAGAGATTTCTGTTTTCCAAACACACTGAGTCGGTACCAGGGATTCTTACCCACAGGAAGGCAAGAGTCACGGGCCAACATTTGGCATTTCCCTGCTCTAAATGTTTCCGCAGTGGGGTTCAAACCAAGCATCCTCACTTTACCTTGGGCTCTCTCCTCCCTTGCAGGGTTTGCCAAGCCCAGCGCACACTTTCCCCCAGGTTGAGGAGGATGTTTGCCTTCACCGCCACCCTTTTTGTACACACCGAGCGACGTTTCTTCCTCGGCAGCCCTAGCGAGCTTCTCCCTTTCACACTGCCTCTAACCAAGCATGCCTGTTCTCAATTAAACACCAAAAGAGGAGACAGCTAATTGCTGGATTTCCCATGAACGCATCGAGCGGCCCTGAGAGAATGTATTTGACACCTGGGAGCAGGTTCTGCGAGCTTCTGTAAAGACAGAAGGGAGCAGTTCTATGCAAAATTGCAGAATAAATAAGCATAAGAAGACATGTTCATTAGACAACTGGCATCAGCACGACTTCAGGCTGACAGAGAAAGGCACCTCACTAAACATTCACCTGGCTTATCTTTCTAGATAACTGCACGAGTACAGGCTCTCAGTGTGTCTGACACACGAAAATTATCCAGTCAGTCTAAAAGATCCCCCAGCTTTGAAGGGGAGTCAATATCTAATGAGATGTGAGGAAATTACTGAGAAAACAAGTATTTTTAAGCATATTTTTTAAAAATTTAGCTCAAAGCAGCACTGGAAACAAAGCCGGGTACCTGAACCAGGGACATTGGCTTAACCTCTTCAGAGCTTTCATAAAGGGAGCTGGGAAACACATATAGCGTGTTCCTTTTTGAACACGGCTTTGAGTGATTCAGAGCAAGATGCCACTGTACGGTACACGGTGCTGCACGGGGATGAACCCTCTACCCTGACCTGCGAGTTCTCCAGCATTGGTTTTTCCCAGGGCTGCAGATGTGAGTGCCGGCTGTGGCAGCTGTGGAGAACTGGGAAGGGAGGGAAGAGTCTGGGTCATGGGCTAAGCGGCAAGTTAATGCATCTCTACACAGACCAGACGGGAAGCAGGGGGCAGGGTGATCTGTCTGATGCATTAGGTCATAAAGGCAGCCAATAATGCTAACTACCAAGCAGCACTCACTAGGGCCATACCCTTTTTTATGAATGAAGCCATTTGCACGACACACACACTTCACAAAGGCAGTGGGAGTTGGCTGCTCCGCTCTCCAGTGTACTTACATCACTCATCAGACCCTTAAAGACCACAAGTTCTGCTTTCAGTCTCTCAATCTTTTCGTTTAACTCCTCCTGCAGAGCTTCCGCTTCCTGCGCCTCCTGCAAGAGAAAGCACACAAAGAGCTAAGAGGTGACAGCTCAACATAAGCTTAACCTGAGCAGGGCTGATAAGGCACCTTATCACCACCCCCTCATTTCACTGCCAGAACCTTCAGCACCTTCCTGCTTCAGCTTCCAACCTTTAACACTATTCTCTCGGTCAGCTGCTCTAGCTAGAAGGGAGGGTTTTTTTAATTAAAAGACATCCAAATGATTACTAGCACAATAAAAAGTGCCGAGAAAACCCAGACCTCTCAAAACACGCTCTTCCAAACTTACCTCTCGCAAAGTTTCTACCATAGATTCCAGACTCATTCTTCTCGTCAGTTCTTCTTCCCATCTGAAAGACACGATTTGCAGGCAAAGTTTTATTTATGGAGAAAAGGACTTTTATTTTCGGCCCCCTCAAATCACAAGTCTGCTGATAGCTGTCGGATGATGACAGCGATGACAGTGATTTGAAATGTAAAGCAGATGGTCCCCCTCACTTGCACACCCTCAAACCAGGAACACGATGTTTTCGAGGGAATAAAAGCTAAATCCGCTTTCGTTGGGATCAGTACTTCTCCTGCTCTCCTGCGTAATGTTTGCCTGCAGATAAGGTGGGAAACTCTCAGGGCGAAAAGAAGCAGTGGAAGACAAGTGCTCTGAATCAGCAGCCTGACCATTTATCTGTTTGGTCCAATCAATTCATACATTTGTGTGCCTTCTACATGGAAATCCTCAATAACCTACGCACCTCAGACATTGCCCAGCACTACAATTACAGGGAGGGTCCTGGGGCGAGCATTCCTCGAGCTGTGCATACTCGCTGCTGCTGCAGCACGCAACGGGTAGAAGGACAGGAATCGCCTTTACAAACTGTGTAATTAAACCTCACACTACAAGCTTCATTATTTTTGAGTCCATTATTGGATTAAGACTATCCAGCAGCTCCTCTTTTTAAGCACCGAAACTCTCTAAAGAGCAAAAACCAGTATTTGACAACATGAACTTGAAAGTTAAGACTCTCAAGAGCACGAGCATCCACATTCACAGGCACGGATGTGGTTCCAGTTTGGGGCAGGGAGGGAGAAAGTAAAATGTGTGTCCCTCTGAGTGTGCCACACGAGACTGCCCAGTCTATTACAATAAACAAGAGGAATTCCACTCCTGGGAAAGCAGCTTTGGATTGTTTTTAACCCCATGGACATCATCTCCAAGCACCATCACCATCATTTCTGTTGCCACTTCAGTGGTTTTTAGAATTTAACTGAAAATGGCAAACCACGGGCTCAGGAATCTATTTGGTCAAAGCTGAAGAGAAACACAAGGTTAAACCTGCTAAAATGCATCTTTCCATCCTATTTTCACCTCCACAAAGAAATCTGGTGATGGCTTGATGGGGAGATGTCCCTGCTGAGGCCATGATTCGATGCATCCTCAGTCACCACGCTACTCGATAGATCTCTGATGATCTCTGTGGTGAGATGGAAGCCAGGGCAGATGGTTCCAGCAGGAACAGCCACGCTGCTGGAGCAGTTTGGTGTCCTCAGAGGCACCTGAACGGGTTACATCTTAATGCAGCAGCAGCTCCAAGAATCACAGTGCCAAGAGGACACGCCGGCTACAGCCGCTCTTTCCTGCTATTGTGGTGCAGGAATAGCCAACGTAACGGGGGTGAATTCTATGCGGTACAGCTGAAGTTTGATTTATGCAGGAAGGCTTGTTGTGCTTTTTTTTTTTTTTTACCAGCAACGATTTACTGCCAAGCGGAGTAAAATATTTAGGCTGAAATTTGCATTTGTCATCAAATGTTTTAGCTGCTTATTTCCATATCCTCTTTTTTTTTTTTTTAACTACTAATTACATATCCATAGCTGTAAAAATAGTAACTTCGCTTTTCAGATTTTAATACTGAAGTCAAGAAGGTGAAATTAATTCAAGCAGTCCTTATATATGCAATCTGTAAGATGGTCTCCCTCTGGTACAGGAGGAGGGTTGCATGCCTTTAATCATTCCTCCCAGTCGTTCTGCCAGCAGGCTGTCATTTAGGGATGGAAGTCAAGCAGACACTGCAAAAATTGATCTGCTGCTTCTCAAGGTTTTAGCTGTTGAAATGAGGAATACTGGCTGCATTCAGGGGGTCCTGCTCTATTATTTGCAGCCCCACGGTGCTCTGCGCCTTCTGCAAAATAAAGGGGATGTATTTCTGGAAAAGGCATCGGTATATTTTTCCCTGACTACGCCAGGAGCTAGCAGGAAGGATTAGCAGCGCTCCCCAGCAGTTCAGCCACGCTGGGCTGCTGCCAAAATTACGCAGCTCCAAAAGTCTGCTCAGACTAACCTTCCTCATCCTGCAGAAATTCCAGTAGTTCCATTTCTTTGCCTTTGTGCCAGTTCAAAGTGCGTTCCGCAGAGCAGTGATTTACAGCCCTAATTCCCTTCTGTCAAACTCGAGATGACGTCTTCGAGAGCAGAGGGAAAGGATGCCACCTTTCACGCGCATACAAACCCGCCCCACGATTTGTTTCTTTTCGTTGTAGGAGCAACAAAACAAGCAGGTAGCTTTAAACCAAAAAGTTCACGTCTAAAAGAAGAATATTTACACTCGCCCGATAATAAGGGTCCTGCTCTCCATTAATATCACATTCTTAACCTCAGAGCACGTTTCTCCCACCCACCCCCAAGCTGCTTAACCTCATTTACCAGCTAAAAATGCCAATCTTACTTTTTCCTCACACTGAAAACCTCAGGAGACTATTTGTAGCGAAGAGAGGAAGGAGAGGCTCTGATGGGAAGGTAGAGGATGACAATGGAGCAGAGGATTAATTCTCTATTTCAACTTCTCAGGAAGTGAGACAATAGCGAGATGGCTCGCTCAGACGATCATCCCACCTTCGCTTGTAACACATCAGAGTTTAAAAGGGACCTTGGCAGCTCTGCTGCTACAAGCTCCGTCAAAGGCAGCGGCATCAGCACACGCCGAGATACTAACCGTGGCTCTATCTTTAATATTCAACACATGTGCTTATTCTCCCAGCAATCAATAATCAATATCTTCATCTTCGGTCACCATCTAAGCCTTAAGTCTTGCACAGGTTCGGATCCCAGCAGGCTGCGGGTGCTCTCTGCTTCTTAGCAAGCAGAACTGGTGACGCCACGGGCACGTGCAGCCTAAACTGCGGACAAAAGGGACCAAAGCCTGGTGCTCGCTTCATCTCACGGAGGAGGGAAACGCCACCTGATTAACAACCTCAGCAGCACAAAGTGGAGAGTGGCTCCTGAGCTGGATAAGCCCAGGAGAAGTAGCGGCACAACTGGCGAGGACTGTCGTACCCCCAAAGGGAAATGGCTGTACACGCTATAGGCTCAAACCCCAGCAGTCCTCACATATTTGTGCAGGATCTGAACTACCCAGCTGCTCCTGCTGCTCTCAAACACACGTTTCTTGGCTCAGAAGCATCAATCGCTATGATTTCCAGCTGCATCCCAAACTCTTTTTTCCGACCTAGAAAGGCAAACGTTGCCATCTAAATCTACCAGACCTCGGGGTTTCAGTTATTTATTAAAAAAAACCCCCAAACTCAGCAATATGAATTTCAAATCTAACCAAGCTGTTTTCCTTCTTCCCCACCTTCTGAGGCTGTTTTCATTCCAACCACCACCCAAATGAAGGGCTAGTCTGAATTGGAGAATCACGGATGTACTCCCCTTGTCCCAGATGTGACACATTACATTCCAGCGGCATTCGGTCACCGCAGCTTCGGGCCCCAAACTACTTCTGCAGGCCTGTGTCACATAGCTTAGAGGAGAACAAAGGATGCTGGCTTTCTTTAACGGGAATAGCGACGTTACAAGGATATTAGGCAAACAAAACACACGAACAGTCAGCCAGGATTAACGTTGCTTAAAGCGGTGTTGTTGTGAAGCTGAGTCACGCCGCAAACTTCTCCGTTTCCTCTGAAACTGGAAGAGCAGCTCCCAGTTCACCGATACTAACACCATCTCCGGCACCGATGGAGACGTCTCAAGAACTGGATGATGGCCCTTCAAAGCTTCTCTAAATTTTCAAGCCTTCATGTTTCTGGAATTAAACTCTCAGCAGCCTGTGTTGACGCAACAAGCTTCAAATCACTTTCCCACTCCCTGAATACCTGTGTGAACCAACTCAAACATCCTCCTTTGTCCTTTCCCAGTATCACCAAGTCAAGTTCAGGAATATTGGCCAGTGAACAGAACGCTGCAGCAGATTCACAAAACCTCTTCTGAACAAAAAGTTTAGTTATAGACAGGTTTGCCTTCCCCAAATCCATTCTGTCATTTTCTTTTAAAACCCTGAATTTTTAGGTGTGAGCAGGGTATTATTTAGACAGCAACCAATGTCCTTGTAAACTCTGCCAGATAGAAATCAACGGGTTTAATTATATTCTTGCTCAAGGCAGAAAGGAGCAAGTAGACCAGTCGAGAGTTAATGATGCCTGATGGTATCAGCTGCACTATTTCTTTCAACAAAAATCTCTCTCCCTCAAGGAAGCAAATATTCCTCCAATAACATTTAATGACAATACATTTTTTCCATAAGAAACACTCCGTAGGAAGACAAGACCCTTCTTCCTGGTAGTTTTATACGAGTCGTGCAGACAAGAAAAACACCAAACAGAACAGAAAACATTTGCAGGGGTCTGAACTCCCCGCCATTCTCTCAGGTACTAACTCTGAAGCTTTTCGCTTCGTCTTGTTATTGTTGGAGTGTCTTCCCATCAGTTTACGGAGAGAAAAGCAGTAACAGAAAGGAAAACCCAACACCTCAAGTGCTGCCCGCAACAGGCAACAAAAGTGTTAAGTTTGAAAAACTACTCTAAAATGCTCAAGAAAATGTTAACGGTTAATGATTCCTGAAAATATCAATATACTGAACGGCTGAACTGTCAGGGAACGGCGTAATCGCTTCTTCTGGCATGCTAAGACACCACTATTGGCACGAGATGCTCCCAGCCTTGCTCATCTGTTGGATATGAAGCATCTGAGATGCACTCTCTGATGTACCACACCTACGAGAAGATGGAAAAAACCACCCATGCCATGGCAGGACCAAGTAATTACACGTCCGGCGCTGCCCGGGAGGGTTTGTGCGCTGCTGTCACAGGTCAGAGACACCTCTTTGTGGTCCCACTCCTCCGCGGCTTGTTCTTTTGCGTGGTGGGATCTTTTTGACGCCCACACGTTGTTTACAGGAGCTCCAAACGGCAAGGCGGACCGCGCTGCTCACCGGCGCTGGCACGAGATTTAACACTTCGCATGCACCAGCCCAAGCAATTTAATCATTTCGCGTTACTCACGGTCGTTACACGCCGCCTCTCGCTGCGGGTCTGTAGCGACATGCCCACTAATCCCTTCTTCAACACCTAGATAATAACTATCAACATTACAGTTTATAACTCTGGTTATTATACGCTGATTTCATTCGAATTGGCTTAAAGGCCCGTCAGATGTACAAACTTTTCTTCCCACACAAGAGGATCCACAGCCTAAGCCGGTAATCGGCCAAGACAAGACGTTTGGGCAGGGCAGGCTGCTGGAGAGAAACGTACTGTGTGTGCTCCTTTTTGGGGTACAAAATGAAAGTTTTGGTCTTCAAAACTTTCTGGACAGATGTAGAGAAAGCTTTATGATACTAAAAGTCTGCTGCAACGTCCATCTCTGTGTAACCATTTGCAACGGTGTTTTTAAATTGAGGGAAGGACCTACATCTGCCATCTGCCCAAACCACTCCTGGTCCTACGAGGCAGTTGGGGATTGTAAATACAAACGGCCGTCTCCGTGTTTTCCCGCAGCTCAAAAGAGCTGGACCATGCAAGATGGATTTCATTTAAAAAAAAACAACTCGATGAAGCCTTATTTTGTTACGCAAAAAAAACCACGCCACAAAACAAACAATGCACCATTCTCTCTGCTTTTAGAATCCTCGTGGTAGAGACCATTTTTCTATCCAGTCTTAGTTTAGCGCTAAATTAGATAAAAGGCTGCATTAAGCAATTAGCTTATTCATCAACGCTACCTCTTGTTTAAGGGAGCATTTTGAAGATGCTGTAATAGAGGGATCCTGCCAGATTATCCCAAGCACAGCCCATTTTGATCCCATATGCCCTGGTTTCTTATTGAAGCAAATTAAATGTTAGTGGACGGGCTCCATGTAAAACATTTAATTAATATGTGAACATCTGATTCCATTAAAGCCTGGCTGCAACACAACGGCAGCGGCGCTCTTGAATGAAGTCATGTTTCTTGCCTGTTGCGAGCGACGTCCTCTCCACGGCATCTCTTTGCTAGAAGTCAGTCATTGCAGCATCAGATTTCCCAAACAGCAGACTCTGTATCCTTGAACCTCTAGCAATGATCTAGATGATACGGGTGTAAACTCACTGCGTAGAACTTGTACCGTTTGTACTGTTAGCATTTGGGTGTTAATAAAGAATATTAAAGCCCTATTCTAGACTCAAGCTCTACTTAAAACAGCACACAGACCTTTGAACAGCAGTGAGTGCTAGGGAAGAGAATTACTTCTAGGACTTACTATTGAGAAAAACATCGCCTAATTACGCCTCCCGATTACCTTCGCCTGGAAAGATGCTCCAGCCTGTTACTGGAACCACAATAAAAAATCATCGGCGAGTTCATTTATGTTTTGTTCCTGACCACACAAGGTGTTTAAACAAAAGCCGTGCGTAACATCCCAAGAGTTCGACAGCTTCAAGCTGAAGCAGCTGCCGTGCCTGCATTCCTTGAGAAAGAAAATTACGGTGCCTTTAATACAGGAGGAGAATCTGCATATAATTGTGCAACGTTCACAACAACATTAAACACATTTGAAGCTACAGGTCATCCGCTCCTGTATGACTTATTCTCGCAAACACCACTGCGCTAAATAAAGGCCGGGTGTAAAACCGAGATGTCTTTAGACAAGCTTGGGACCTCTCCTTTTGTACTTGCACCCAGCCCCAAACACACAAGTCCATTAAAGACCCAAGATACTTATTCAACCGAGGTGTAATGTAGCAGGTGAGGCTGTTCTTGGCTGTTTTAACATGAGATCTCCCATCCTTGCAAAGGGCTTTGCATGACGCCAAAGTACCAGTTATGAACTTCAGTTATTTTCAACCTCATAGCTAACCAAATGAAGAAAACAAAATAATCCTTGAAAGTCTGCCATTTATCAGCGCACCCAAGGCTATTAATGTTCATAGTCCATTGCTACATCATAGCACTTGAAATGCTGCTGCCTTAAAAGAAATAATGAGTTTCATTTTTGCTGTAGGTAGATTGAGAAATACAGATAAAGCCATCAAGCTCAGCGCTGCCCGGCTTTCACTATACACAAGGCCAAGTTCAGAGAACCATCTTGCCCGATTGTCAAACTCCTCTGGTCTGAAGATCTTGGATTCAGCCTCCTCTCAGAACACAGATGTTGTTTGCATGGCACTTGTTCAGTTCAGAGCTTCAAGGCTTCTATTTTCCCTCGTGCTTATAACCTGCCCAGCATCCTGGTTTCTAAGCCGTTCTGCAGGAGAAAGTCCAGAACTTCGGCAAGTAGATGTTACTTCAGTTGGAAAGAAAAGGTTTGCACAACTTTCTCTTCCCAGATGACCTGCCCACTCTGCTTCTCTAAACCAGTTTCATATTCTCCTGAAGAGAAAGACTGGGCCCAGGACACATACCCCAAACCTCCACATCACTGACCTGCCCATTCTGCAGCTGCAAATGGTTTTACATATGGTTCAAGCTGTTGGGAAGTGTTCAAAATCTCAGCTCCTATCAGCAGTGGCCAGGAGTACCCTCCTGAAACAAACTCAGTCACGTAAGCCAATTCTTTGTGGTGTTTCATGCAAGCTCATATAGCACCTTTACAGTTCTGCATGGCTCCTCTGCTACTCCCAGTCCTCTCAGGTACATGGAAATCAACTGCTCAGGCGCAACGGAGCTTTGACAGTTAAAGAAGCAAAACCACAAAAGGCCTCTGTCCATTCAATCTTTATTTAGAAAACATCCATACTCTAGAATGGGAGTACAATTAAAAAAAAAATAAAATCACATTTTACCACTAGTGCTCCCCGCACCATAAACCACCGCGCCGATGGCAGGAACACGACCGTTTCCTGCAGAGAAGCGACTTCTGGTTACTCATAAACTGTTCCGGCTGATAAGATACCAACCGCTGGGGAGCTCTCGGAGCAAGGCATGTGATGGAATCCGTGACACAATAACTAATCCAGAAAGTAAACTCAACCCTGCTTTCTGTATCCTCCTCCTCTGTTGGCCAGCGCGTCGAGATGGATTTACAAATTTGTGCCCAACCTGTCCCAGCGACCACAAACAGCGAAATAACAGCAATAGCTCCTCAGCACAGCGTGGTGGGCACTGACTGGCCAAACCTGCAGGCAGAATTTACGCCAGTTGTATTTCCCTCAGCACCAGCAACTTAAATTCCTTTTTCACTCCTGTCAAAAAGCTTCGGGACGCTGTTTACAAACCCTGAACAAACAGCCGTCTCTTAAGCATGAACAAATAATTCCGCAGTGGGGATCTACTGCAGGTTTTGACAGCTGACGTGTGGTTTTTTTTTCACGAGGTGTAGCGGACCCCGGGGAGGAGGAGAGGGATTTGCTCAGTAACTTGAGCAAGCAGAACCTGCCTCCTCCCATTTCCCAGTTCGCTCGGTGGGGACTGAAGCTAGCCCAGAATTGCCACAAACAAAAGAGCCTTGTGGAAAAAACCAAAAAAGCAACTCCAGCAAATGCAAGGCCTGCAAGCTTGGCCTGCGAGCTTGCTTTGGGGGGCTTCATGATTTACTTGGTGTGAGAAAAGCAAAGCAGCCGAGAGAGCAAGGTAAGGACAAACCAGCCTGCAAAGAGAAGAATACCCAGAGCTCAAGATTAAGCAAAGATTTAAGAAGCGGGGAGAGGGAACATGTACAAGGTGGAAGGGGAACCGCTCAAAAGCCTCCTTCTAGGAAGTTCCCACTGCAAAAGCGAAATGTTATGATGAACTTTAAACTTCCAGTGACTGAGATCAGCCCTTAGTTTTATCAAGACAGTCGCAGAGCTATCAGAAACACATCACAGATGGGCGAGCTGCAAAACAATTAAATTAGCAAAGGTATCAACTTCTAGCGAACTCCTCTTTGGCATTAAGACACACAACTACTATTCCCCACGTCAACAGGATACTCCATGTCTGCAATTAGTCCAAATTCAGCAGATTGCTGGGGAGCAGGACCTTCCAGAGCCATTTCTTCGCACCTCCAAGATACCTACCGCTGCATTTTAGTCTGAAAGGAAACGCCAGACAGACGGTTTGCTTGACAAGTCGGCCCTGGCTGCAGGAATATGATACAGCCCACATATGGCACAGTAAATATGATTAGGTCTGACCACGAAACATCTGATAAGATTTATATCCAAACACCCATTTGACACAGATCAATGCAACATGACAGTCTGGGCAAGATGAGAATCAGAGCGCTGCTTTTGGGGCTTCTTTTTCGCTCAATCATGCAGAATTAAGTCATCTTTGTAAATATTTCATTGTAGCCTAGGTAGCCACTACATCAGCCTTCCTGGGCCAACGCTCAAATTCCCAGTTCTCTTCCTCTTGTATCAATTAAATCCAAGGCATTTCCCACATTTTGTAGGTATAGCCGCTTATTTTTTTCCCTTTCTCTCTCTCTCTCTCTCCATTCTGTTAACAATAAAAAGGAAACGCAAGAAGTGGGACGCATCCTGATTTCATCCTATTATAGAACAATATTGTATTTCCAAGGTTGTTTCCCACGCTGCTGTTTGTATTTACAGGGCTCGCGGTGCTGACGGGCGTTCGCCGTGCCAGGAACCCACCGACGACCACAATTACAAAACAAACCGGAGAGGAACAGCTCCAGCAATTAATACAATTGGGAAGAAACCCCATTTCTAGAGAGTCTCAAAAGCCACTGTGCTACACCCTCATTTTTAGCTCGTATCTGAGTCCAGGCTCGTGCTGGTTCTGTCTCAAACTCTTCTGAAGTCATTATCCCACTCTACTCAGCGCTGATCAGAGCACACCTTGAGTCCTGCATTTAGTTTTGGTCCCCGCTATACAAAGGATGTGGACAGGCTGGAAAGGGTCCAGAGAAGAGTCATGAGGATGATTGAAGGACTGAAAGACATGCCAGAGGAAGAAAGGCTGAGAGAACTGGGTTTGTTCAACCTGGAGAAGAGAAGGCTCAGGGGAGACCTTATTCCCATGTCCCAGCACTCAAAGGGTGGCTGCGGAGAAGATGAAGACTCCTTTTTTACAAGGAGTCACTTGGACAAGACAAGAGGTAACAGGTACAAGTCACTCCTGGGGAGATTCTGATTGGACTCTAGAGGAAAATTCTTCCCCATGAGAGCAATTAGACATTGGAATAATCTCCCAAGGGAGGTGGTGGATTCCCCTACACTGGACAGTTTTAAGGCTCAGCTTGACAGGGTGTTGGGCCAGCTCATTTGAACTCTATATCTTTACCTTCAAAGGTTGGACTAGATGATCCTTGAGGTTCCTTCCAACCTGGCGTTCTGTGATTCTATGAAACCATTTTCTAGCAAACAGCAGCACCGTGCTCATTTCTACACCAGAAGATGGCAAAGCCTTATCTAATTTGCCACCGAAGGGCACAGAAGAGCTCCGTGTACTCCTGCAGAAGACAACTGCAAGCGCCAGGCTTATGAAACAGCCGAGGCAAAGAACATTACTGTACAAAACTGTTGTCGTAACTGCAGATAAAGTAATTACTCTGACTCATTGGGAAACAGGTAAGCTGAAAAGCGCAGGATTACACCGCTGCGCAGCGCTGCTAGCTACGAGTTCATGATCAAATACTGAATTCCCTTGTAAGGAAATCTCCCGCAAACACAAGTCCCACAAACCTCACGCATTGAAGGCAGCTGATCACGGATAAACATTGATTTTACAGCTCTTGCCTATCAACAGGCAGCGATTTTAGGGTATTTAGAATGTCACATCCAGGTGGTTTGTCTGAATAAAACTGCTGTGAAATTCGAGCGACTAAACTCGCTGCTGCTAACGCTCATTCTCTTTGAAGAAAATAACCAAAATACAGCGAAAGATGCTACAAAACTTAAGGACAAAGGACAGAATAGAGACCGTGAGGCTGAAGAGAACTACCGACAAAGAAAAGAAAAGCCCTTTTTTGTTTACTTGCTGCGAAATTAAAAAAGCTGCCCTCTATTCTCGGCTCCGGAGAAGCAGCTTTATGTTTATCTACCCACCTACGGAATGGCAGGGGGGGTTAAATTTCATTATGTGAGTCTGACACAGATACCTACAAGCATCCCTGAACAAATGAGAAGCAGAAGTTGGACATCTTGAAGTCGTTTTTTTTGTGTGTGTGTGTGTGTTTTGTGCTAACCCTGCACTGGCAGGGGCAGGAAACAGTAGCCCAAGCAGTGCTTTTAAAGCGTCTTCGCAATTATTCGTCATCTCAAATTCTTTCAGTCAACATACAGAAATAGCCCGGTCCAAGTGCTAATTTGAGAAACTTGTAAAAGTGCCGTCTCCTGCTCTGGAAAGGTCACACCGAGCTCGCCGAGGCCCTGCGTAGACAAAGGGGAGGCTGCGGGAGGAGGCTGGAGTGCGGAACACAGCCCGTTATTATCCCGCTGGCCCAGTAAAGCCATGTGATTCCTTTGGACAGCTCATCTCCAGCATCCTCGTCATTACTGCGATAAATACAGGCTAGAACAGAACGGAACGGCGCGAGAAAAATGCCTTCTGCAAATTGGAAGTCGGGGTTGTTTATAAGGGAGTTCCCAAGCAGACTTCGGCGCTCGAAACTGCGCAAGGAAAAGGGATTGTTAGGACTGACTCGAGGAATAAGCCCAGAAAAATCCATCCATTGTTTAGGGCAACCGAAAAATTGCTTCATGCTCTTAATTTAATCAAACGCATTTAACCAGCAGAAGATAGGCACCAGCGTGGCACGGCCCAGGAGCTGAAGCTTCACTGGCTTGAAATTAAAAATAAATGAAAAAAAAAAGAAAAGAAAAAGAAAAAGCAATCTCATTCCAAGCCTTAAATACAGTTTTAACAGCATGCTAAGATCTGAGGCTACTAACGTGAGTACTTTAGAAAATAAACCTTCACACCACTGTAAAGTGCACACTGGGGAAGTTAAGCAAATATTTATAATAAATAAAAGCTTCCTGCAGCCTGGCACCAAATACGACTTTCTGTTCCCATCCTCCACATTAAAAATTGAACTAGCGATCCGACCTTGATATACCAAGGTTTCTAAAGCAGAAGGGACCCTGTTTCTCTTCTCCCTAGTGCACTCACTTCAAACTCTTCATCCTTCCCCTCCACTTCAGCACATTCATTTTCAAAGAGTCATCAAAACCACCCATTAATGAATCTAACAGGTCGGTAAAAGTATTAGCAGCGCACGTGACCACGTCAGACTGAGACAGGACTTGTTTCTGAAGCCAAGCACCCCAAAAGCTTCCCAGCTTCTACAGAAAATCCAGTACACGAGACTTGAGCTGATTTTCAAGGTCTAGTCTTGAGCAGCACAGGAAGGATCCACATTTTTCCACAGATAACTGTATTTCCCCTTCCTTCACCTTCCCCTTTATTTATTTTTTTTAATGCTTAACTCTCAATTCTCTTCCCAGTTTTTGATCCTCAGAACACAGGAGACACTTCAAGAGCTGATAAAAATATTAGTACGGAGGAGGGCTTTGGGGCGGGAGGAGAAAGAATAAGAGAAAGCAAGGATACAATAAACCAGATTTGAAATCTGCTTACAGCCAAGAACGCTTTATTGCAACAAAGGAGAATAATTCTAGATAGTTTTAGCCTTGCAGCCACTTTAGAAAACATGTCACAGATGCGTGCTCTAACATACACCATCCCCGCTTTAAAAATACATTTGTATTTTTATGGTGCTTGGGACAGTTCGCTTGTAATTTCTCACCTCCTACTGCTGCTGAGGACTCTTTGTGAAACGCGGCCACTTTGCCAAGAGTCTGGCAGCTGAGGAGACAAGGAGTTCCAGAAGAGATTTAAAGCCATAATAAGATCTAAGGCTAAGCTGTCGGAAAGTCCAGGCAAACTTCTGTGGCATGAATTTCCTCTCTCTTCTCTATAAACACCTAATGAAAGCTTTCATGAATGTCCTCTCGGAGGTTGCCAAGCTAAAATAGTGCATTATCTCAGCTGCTGCACATGACTCCATGGAAGATTCTTACATCAGAGCTCTAAGAGAAGTCATCGAGAAGGCTTTTAACTACAGGAAATTTTTCCCATGTAGGGTGAGGATTATTTCTTTTCCCAACTGCCTCATAACCTCCAGGCAGTTTGTTACGAAAGAGGAAAACCTGGATGATTTGAGCGCTGCCGTGGCTCTGCGGGTCTCCTGCTCTCCAGATGGAGCAGGGGTTCTCTGGCACTGGTCTCACGTTGAGTCTGTGGGCTTCAGGTTGAGTTCCACCAAACGGATGCCCAGCTAGACCTCTCACAGAGAGTGGTTTGCACAGTAAGTCAGCACGAAGCCTAGTATTACTCTGGAGAGCAAACCAAGGACATCTGCCTGATTTCCACGGTTAACAGCTGAGAAAAAAAATCGCAGTTAAACTGAGAGCCTTTCTGCAGGCCTGCTTCCAGGAATAAGTCAGCCTAAATAGTGTGTGTCACCTTTGGGCTAGCTGGGGACCTGAAAAGAAACACCTACTGCGATCTACTAACACAGAAACCCCACCTCCTTTTCAGCAGATGTTCCCCATCTTCTCTCATCTCAGCATTCAGGTGAATCATCCATTTGGGGGCAAACAGATCCATTTCTGTAAAGAGACCCCGAACTATGTAATTAAATTTACAACTGGCTAAGCTCTAGCTGTTAGAATGCAACCTGTACCGAGTTCCCAACACTGGTATTTTAACATCCTCTCTCAAAAAAGGTTTTCATTTGCCTTCCCGATTTTATGAGTAAATGCTTTCTAT
This sequence comes from Todus mexicanus, assembly GCA_013389965.1. Classification (NCBI taxonomy): domain Eukaryota; kingdom Metazoa; phylum Chordata; class Aves; order Coraciiformes; family Todidae; genus Todus; species Todus mexicanus. The sequence continues at coordinate 11,827 of WEIS01065951.1, read as the reverse complement.
AAATAGCCACTCCCTCGCCAGCCCTGTTGTAAACACTCTGCTGTTATCACCTCAAACTAATTCTGAAAGGCTCTGATAAGACCTAGCGATAATAGATCGGGGATTACTCTCCTGTGGAAAGGAACCAGAGATCCTGCTGGAGCGTTATTACCGCTTTTTCTTTCACTTGTGCAGTTCTTCAGCCTGAAATGCCAAGAAGAATGGCAAACTGCAGCAAAAGTGAATCAGAACCATACAATACCAGATTGGAAGGGATCTCAAGAATCATCTAGCCCAATCAGTTGTTCGCTGCTCTCCTTACTTTGCCCTCAGGTTTACCTCTACCTGCCCGCCCTCTTCCTCTGCAGCCTTTAAGAACCAGCCTCAAAACTGCAAGCTGCAAGTCATTTTAATCTCTGCCTCAATACTAAATGTTTTTACAGAACTTCTAAAGACCAAAGAATTGGTTTATTGAAATGAGATAATGCTTCTCAGCTTCGAGGAGTCAGAAGGCAGATACGTATCTAGTACGTAGCAAAGTCTTCCAACAGTGCTCCTGTATATCCATTATCTTATCTACATTTGAAGAGTTTTATTACCCTTGTAAAGGTAAAGATATTTAATGTAGCTTTACATGCGGTACCGGGATTCTAAGAACACAAACGTGAGCAAAGGGTAAGAAACAAACTGTTCTTCAAAGGCTCCTGTGACACTGGACCCCTCACGTGGGCCTTCAAGGATCAGAAGAATGCTCACTCTGTTTAAGCTGCTTTAATCACTTCTAGTACAATAGGCAGATTAATATAGTTTAGTATTCCTAGTTAATTACGGGGAGTAGCCTTTAAAAAGAATTACCATTAAACCATGGTACTACACCATTGAGATGGGAGCGAATTAATAAAGGTGACAGCTGGGAGGATATAAAATGCAAGATTAGGGATTTCAAAATGTTTGTACAAAGGCAAACGAGTGTCAAGTTCATGTAACAAGAGCTGGTTTTCCTGTCTCAGCTGCATGAATTCCTAAAAACGTAATTGTTTAGCACTTGAATTCACAGGCAAGTGATGAAAAAACACCTTGGTGCACGCTGGCCCACACTGGAATACCCTCCAAGATCCCAGTCCCAGCCTGACGGAAGCCTGGCCTCGGCTCGGAGCTCAGTTTGCCTGCTGCTGAAAGTTGCAGTTGAAATGGAAAGCTGCAAGGGAAGCTCAAGTTGCTGTCTTTTCACAAATAAAACCCAATTTTAAGGCAGCCTGAAACACTGTCCATTGTTGTTAGCGTGTGGGGGGGTGTAAACTACCGGCAGCGGCAACCCCGTGCTGTTTACGGAAGAGACGGGCAGCAGAAGAGTTCCAGAACAAAGCCGGTTTTAACGCAGAAGGCCAGTGAAAAGGAACAGTGACTGAGACGGTGACCTCATTCCCCTGCCTTTTGACTGCCCTACAATTACTGGGGAATTAGGCTGAGTCATGGACCCAAACCCTGCCTAAATCGAGCCCCAGTCCACGACAAAGCCACGCTCTAGCTCACCGTGGGGCAGCAATCCCTGCCCATGGGTCTAGAGCTGTAGCTCAGTGTGGGTTTTAGAGAAGGATCAAACAGTAATTAACGTTTCATTGAACATTGGGGCAAGGAAAAGGCTGTTAAAAAGAGGAGGACACCTCTTTGAGGGCTGAAAAAAAAAGAGAGACACCAGTTCAAGGCATCGACACCCAGTTCACAGTGGCCTACCTTGACCTGGCGACTGCAAGGCCCCTACAGTCTCCTACATAAAATAATAAGTAGAGAAGACAGTAAATTCCTTGCAGCCATTGAAACCTGACAGAGAAGAGTCCGACTGTGTTGCAGATAAATGCATAGAAGGATCCAATGCCCAAAAGGGGGAAGAGAAGCTCTGACGGAAAATGAGTTTATTTGCAGATTCATCAGATGCTGCCACCAGGAGCTCGCTGTCCTTGGGGGAGAGTTATCACCAAATGAGCTTACTTACGCCCCATAGCCATCGGTGGGAGGATAAAATTCTGTACAGCAGCTCTGCAAGTGGGACCGCATTCCCAGGGTCACTTTGTCCCTTTTAACAAGAAAAGCTGCTCTCCCACTGACAAGCGGCAGTTCTACGCTCTGGTTAAGAATACAGATTAGTGGAAAAATATTTTCCAGGGCATTAAGGAGTGTTTAACTGCTTCACACTCCCTTTATTTCCATTCAAAGAATAAAAAGCGACACCCCAACCAAACACCAGAGGGGTTTCCAAACCACATGGCTGACAGAAACAGAAAATTTGAGAAGGGTTAGGAGTAGAATCCAGACTGCCCAAAGCTTCCTCGGATGGTCAATGTCTTACTAATCAGTTTAGTGGGGAAATAAAGAGTCTTTGTTTGTTTTCTTGTAGCAGTTTTAGTGACAATAGCTTTTGGAACCATTAAATATTAATATGAGAATATTCCCATTGCGATGCAATATTAATGCAGCCGTGCCATTCGACAGAATTATGTAAAATAAGACCAATAGCTGGTATGCTTTTTAACTGGATTTCACTTGTCAGGGCTTGATTTCTAGGACTGAACAGACGTGGGCCAGCTAAATTTAAATTCTGGATCAGAAAAAGCTTCATTGAAAAGAACCAAACCAAAAACCTAACCAAAAAGCCACTCTATTTTCCTATTTTCTCCCCTCAGACACACGCAGACAAATTTTACCTGTAAGAACCCACAGACAGAAATACATTTGCCATTGAAACCACCAATTTGGAATAAATATGGAGCCAGGATCCCTTTGATCTCTAAGGCCAGCATGAGTCACTGCATGGACTAAACACATCCACTGTATTTAAGGGCAAAGGGGGATCCAATCCCATTACACATCCTCAATTCCTTCAACATCTCTTCTCCCTGTTAATGAGCCGCTGTAAATTAAGAGGTTTTCTTGCCCACACGGAGAGGACTAAGTTACTTCCTCCTCTTTTTAGTCTGTGAGCTGTCACGTCTCTCAACCAGTGTTCATCTCTGCTTATACACACAAACCTCCCCCATTTCAAAGCAACCAGAACTAGTTTTGTCACGCTGTGACCCCCCTGGGTACTGATAACCCTAAAATACAGACCTTTATCTGAGGTCTACCTGTTCACAAAAGCTTGGTCGTTTCTATTCAGACTCATGAAACTATTTAAGATTGAGAAACCAAAACATTTGGCTTGTCCACAGCACCAAGAGGTTTGTGAAGCAACAGGGACGTTAGGCTCAGGCTGCAGCGCCAAGTTTTGCTTTCGATTGTATTTCAGCCCAAATTCACAATAAATCCACCCAAACTGGCAATCAGATTGAAGAAGAAACTTGGAGCCCCATTCCTAACAGGAGTGATGGAAGCTAGCCATCGGAGCACCCACAGCTAGAAGTCCTTCTCCAAAGCAACACACTTTGGGGGCTTCCAGACAGAAAAAGCCACAAAAAGGAACAACTGAACATTTCTCCGCTGAGAACAAGCTCCAACATGCAGCAGTCGGCTTATTTTTGAAGCCGTGACACAGAAAGCAGACGTGACTAGGTTCAGTCCCAAAATCTACTTGGAAGGGGATTCAAATTAACAACCTTTTTGGGGGAAGCGGGATACATCGAGTCCAGCAGAACGCTTCCAAATTGAGTCCAGCAATCATCAAGTCACATGTAGATGAGTTCGAGTGGGGAAATGCTTGAACAAAAGGCTGAAGAAATGCATCATCTGTGATTCACTTTCACCCAGTAACGATGCAACTCGCTCATGTTCTGTGTCATTAACAAGCAGGACGCATCATTAATGGGCACAGAGCACCATTCTCTCCCAGCTCTCTCGATGTTCTTGTTATTGAGGTAGCTCCAGAGGCAGAGCTGGTGGCAGTTTTGTACATGGATCAGCACCGCTCACAGCAAAGAAAACGGAAAGATTCCCACACACTTGATTTTTTTGTTTCCTTAAACGTTAATAATTTCATTTTTAAAAGGCTTTGGAAACTCAGCACCTTGTTCATCCAACTGTGGTAAAAGGACGTGCCTCCCAGTTGCCACTTTCTGCCACAAAAAGTCCCCGAATCGTGACATTTCCCCACACAAGCCAGGTAACATGCTCGCAGGCACTGTTACATCACCTTGGCTTTTTTTCAAGCCTATTTTGAAGCAGAAAGAGCTGATAAGAATTGTTTCTGGATTGGGTGTCCACCAGGGATCATAAAACACCACGCACATTACTTCTTTCTTTGGCATCGAACCCAAATGCCACCCTCCTAAATCATCAGGCACGGACATCTCTAGGTCACTCACCTTTAACCCCAGACCAAAGCTTTTTAACAATGTATTTGGAATTCAGGAAGCTCTCTGTGTGTGTCCAAGCTATTGCCATGAACTTAGTTTTGTCCCCTATTCTGAACATGTAATAAAGCGGAGGCAAGTTCAGATGCACAGAAACCAGGATGATCATAGACTCAGAATCATAGAATGGTTTGGGTTGGAAGGGACCTCTAAAGGTCATCTAGTCCAGCACGTGAAAGCAACTAGAGAGCACTTGTACAAAATGAAACTGGAGACAGTAAAATGGAGAAAATAGCCTCTAAGGAGTGTGTGAGATAAAGCAGAAAGGAGTTTGAAATCTGGAGTGATTTCTCTGGGCCTTGTTTACTGAGCAAACTCAGTCTTGACCCACTTACTACCTTTTACTACCATTTATTACCTTTTACTACCATTTACTACCTTTTACTACCATTTATTACCTATCAGTTCAGGGTTCTGGGTACAAGAGAATTTTTAATCAGTGCTGCAGAAAAAGCTAAAAGACTAAACCGCACAGATACAAACTGACAAGTTCGTAAACTTACTTTTAAAAGACCAAACTGGAAGAAATTTCTCCCTTTCTTGTATAAAACAGGCGGGTCTTAAGCAGTAAGATGCAGACTTAAGCCGTAAAGAGCAACATCCTGTGAATATTTCTTGCAAATGAAAAAGAAATAAATAAATTTAGTCACCGAGAAGGACACGCAGGAAGCCAAGGTACGACCTGGCTGAGCATCACCATGAAACCTTAACCACAAAAAAGCAGCTGTTGAGCTGTACGTGGGCTCGGTGCTTTCTTTAGCTCCGAGCCCAGCGCTCGAGCGGCATTACTGTACCCAAAGCCTGTGATTACAGATGATGAAGAGCTAGAAATAACTTGTTGCTGTGTTTGTTTTCACCTCAGCCCTAAATTGCAAGGGGCTACAGAGATTATTTGGGTTTAAGATCAGAGGTAGTTGGGGGGGTTTTGCTCACAGACCTGCTCAGCGCTTAAGCTGTGCTCGCAAAGTCTTGTTTTCTTGGAGACTTAAGTTTCCCACATGAGTCACGGGAGAAATCAAAAGGTAAATTCCAAATATACACAGCAAGTCCTGTGGTTCTCTTGCAACAGAGGAAGCTGTTCTTTGAAGAACAGGGCACAGAGCCTGGCCCAAGTTTCTCTGAAACCTTCCCCACAACACGAGGTGAATTTTTTCTCCACCACAGCCAATCTAGTCCATCTGCCAATTCACTCTTTTCAGCAGAATTCAGGGTTAATAATCAGCCAAAGATAAAGTTCCGACTAAGAGCTCACTTGCACAGCCAAGACAGCTCTTTCAAATCAGTCCTATCTTACCCTCTCCCCTGGCTGCTCCCATTACAACCCAGTTTAAGGCGCACACACAGATTTATCTACCCAAGTATTTTGGAGTACAGCCCCGATCCCACCGTAGAGCACTGTCAGAAAGCAGGATCAAAGGGAAACATTCTCCTCTCCTTCCAAAACTTCTCCTACATTTCTATAACCCAGAAGTCCCACTTTCTACCTATACCATGGGGTGGGGGGGAAATAAACAAACCGGAGATTTGTTAGAGTGCTCCAGATATTCATGTGTATCATAAACACAACGTTTCAGGAGGAGAGGTGGCATCATTTCCAGAAAAATGACACCAAAACAACCATTATTCTTCTAGTTCTTAATTTGCACAGCTCCCAGCAGTGCAGTTTTCCAACAGACAAGTATAAGAGACGTATATTTTTGTTGTCCGGCCAAATCTTCTCACATTAGACAATTTTATCCATTCTTCACCAAAAAAAACCCCAACCTTAAGTCCTCTCAGTGCACGTAAAAGAGTCTTTTCAAGACCAAGTCTCAGATTTCACCAGAGTGAGCGTTTCACATCAAACCTCATATATTGTCAAGAATATCCAAAAAACCTCCGATACCAGGCTGCGGAGCTGCTTTGAAAGCAGTAGGGAACACTCAATTTCAAGGAAAAGCCACATGGAAACCTAACTATGCCTTTAAAACCGAAAAAGAAAAGCAGAAATGCCAGAATTAAAAATCTATCTATCCGGCTTTCCCCCGAGATCGCGTTATTGCCAGCTCTGCAACCAATTGAAACACAGACAGGAGTCGAGCACCCTGGTTACATTCTTCTGGAATGCTAAAAAAAATGATTTGTTTTTTATTGGGTCTAGGCGTAACATTTGCATCTTGTTACCGCTGATATTTTAGCTTTAAAAGTTTTCAGACATTCCTCCAGGGCTTATCTTAAGCACGTTTTTATTAAGTTCCCTTCTCGAAAAAAAAAAGGAAACCCACAACGAGATCCAGTTAGTTTTGACGCGCGCTGCCTTGGACAATGATAATCTTTGTCCTTTCCAGCTGCAGCAAATTTAAGATAATCTCTTTTTCAAGTGGACTTTATTAATCTTCCAAATGAAATACCATCCTGAGGTAAAACAATTCTTTCCAGTTCAACTCTTAGTAACAGTTAAATCTCTGCTGGGGGAAAAAAAGAAAGAAAGAAAGAAAAAAAAAAAGACGACTAACATCTGGCAGACTCAATATCTGCGCCAATTAAGAACAATTTTGAAACCATAATATACAAATCTATTCAAGTTGTTCAGAATAAAGCTCTCCACAGACAGCTCAGCAGCCTTTCTGCAGCTAAAAGGAGGGGAAAAAAGAAAAGAAAAGAGAAAAGAGAAAAGAAGAGAAAAGAGAAAAGAAGAGAAAAGAGAAAAGAAAAGAGAAAAGAGAAAAGAAGAGAAAAGAGAAAAGAAGAGAAAAGAGAAAAGAAGAGAAAAGAGAAAAGAGAGAAGGAGGCAGGGAATGACTGCAGAAGGTTTTCACCAAGTCAGCAGCTCTGGCTGGCCACACGCAGCCGGATTTTGACTGTCACAACACCCAGCGATGCGCTCAGGTCTTCCCAGGAGATCTCCGGGTAAGGCTGGGAGATGAGAGGAGAGACACGTCACCTCACAGAGCCGCTGCTCGCCGGGTCTGCACACTGGGCTCAGCACCGCTGGGCTCAGCACTGCTGGGCTCAGCACCGCTGCCTGGTGTATCCCGTAAGCACAGGTTCTGCCTTGGCCAGGAGACAGGCCATCGGCATCGCAGCCCCCACTGGCCATGGAACTGGATTAACTAGCAACGGAAGGCACGTTTGGCTTCACTTTATCATAACCAAGCAGATTTAAACACCTGGGTGGGCGCTTCCCAACATCTTTCACTCAAGGTGCTGAGGCCCTGCTCAGCTCAGCTGCCTGAAGTCTGAGTGAAGGGCCCCAAAGCATGGACCGGGGACAGGCTCTTAAATGCCATCTGGCTGTGCTGGTTTCACATCCTCAACCACTCTCCAGAAAGCAGATTTTTTCCTTCTGAATAACCTCAACAGATCCCAGTAACCCAAAGCCCTTCCCAGGGCAGGGGCACAACCCCATGCCTGCAATTAAACCTGCTTTGCCCCCTCCCCAGGAAACTGGTTACCCACGGATGTCCAACACCGCTCATTTAACAACCCACCACTGTCTAATCTCACCTCAGAGGAGGTGAAGCAGTACAGCTGACTATTATTTTTCTTCCATCTAGAGAAAAACCACTTGACTGTGTGTTTCAGCTTCCAAAATCTGACTCTTACCTCCATTTTCCAGTAACCGTCCCTGAAAGTCCCTCAATTTTTTTACTGAGTTATTTTAAACACCTTTAAAGCAGACAATTTTAAGGGGTAGTAACAGATAAAGGAGTTGCAAAGGATTTTGAATCAGATCTATGGCTAAAAGTTCTTCTAATTGTTAGCACAGTTTGAAAAAAGCCTAAGGAAGATGAATTTTAAGTTCACTTTTCCCATAAATCTCCTCCAGTTGCTAACTCCCACAGCTAAAGTCATAATCCACAGTGTAAAATCATGAGCATGACTAAAAAAATATCCTAAGATTAAGACAACATGTTAAGAAGAAAAAGATGCAAATTGATAGAGCATTTGTGTAAAATAACGTCATCTAAGGGGGGAAAAAAAGGGCAATTTTGGTCTGAAGTACCTGCTGGGCCTCAGAGGGGGGAAATTCTCTCATTTGTGCTTCACATAGAAACAAAAGCCTGGGTAAAATCTCATCTCGGTGCTCTCCTGTGCACTCCAATACCTTCCAGACCTCGGAACTCCAGTTTCTTCTGTTAAAATGTCCAGGAAAAAAAATTATTTTGAGGAATGGAACGAAGGAGTTGCATATATTATCCTAAAACGAAGGTAATCTCAAAAATGGCACAGGCAGAATTTCATTGGAAAGAGAACCTTAGACCATCTCCCACTATTATTTGCAAGAGTAGCTGTCCAGCTGCCTTTAAAAGCAAGGAAACTAAAGGGGATCATTTCACCTCTTGAATTCCACCACTGCATTTGTCAGCTCACAGGTATTACATCAATGGGTTTATGCTTTCAACAACCACAAGACGCATCACACACGAGCTCTCCGCCTTCAAAACGAAGCATTTTCTTGAGCGGCCTTCACTGACTTCACCAGGTAATCATCGGCCTGGTGTTTTCCTGGTAGCCAAGTATTTCAAAACAAGGAACATTTGCTAGCCGGGGTCTCCTTAAAGGAAAAGGAAAGGAGAAAAGCCTCCAATATTTTAGGAAATAAATGTAACGTATCCTTATCTGCTTAAGCTTGCTTGCACATCAAGCTGGTGGCTTGTTAGTCTGAGCGCTTCAGAAAGCCACTGGTTGTGGAGTTAAGCACAACGGTTGTATCCTTGGTGCAAAACAACATCAGGGTATAAAAACCGTTCTGGTACATCTGGCGAATGTGGTGTTTTCAACCGAAAGGCATCTGCAGCCTGGAGCAGCGCCCTTCGAAAGCACCTGCTGGGCCAAGGGGCTGCCCAGAGCTCCTGTCCAAACACGCACCCACCTTTGCCAGATCCCAAGCTGGCGTTGGAAACTTGAGCGCTCACCCAACTTTCTGCAGGTCCCAACAGCACCGTCGGGAGACGGGCGCGACGCTTGTTTTCCACTTGGAGCTCATTTCCCTACATAAAACTCGAGCATCAAAGGGCTCGCAGCAACAAAAGGTAAACCCAAAGCGTGTGTTTATGTACACATCCACACAAACACACCTTGACGGAGGATCCCTTCCCTGCAAAAAC
>WEIS01065941.1:0-30715 GCA_013389965.1 Todus mexicanus | reverse complement strand
TATTATATTATATTATATTATATTATATTATTATATTATATTATTTTATTTTATTTTATTTTATTTTATTTTAATTTTTATTTTATTTTTATTTTATTATTTTATTTTATTTTATTTTTATTTTATTTATTATATATATGATATATATATTATATATTATATACTATATAATTATATAGCGCCCAGCGGCTGTGGGCTGCTTGGTTTCAGCCCTGCTTGCAAAATGAGGCGTCCTCTCCTGCCCAGCCTTTAAAAATTAAAGCGAATTACCCAAAAAACCCAGTGTGATGCTAAAACATCCCCTACAGCCCCCTTCAGTGGCCTGGGTAGGCTGGCTCAGGCACTTTCCGCCTTGTCCCCTGTGGCAGCTGGCAAGCTGAGCTGGTGGCCCCTCGCTGGGACCATCTGCAGGAGATGGCGGCTGCTCATCCACCGGAGGCTTTGCAGCGGTTGTTCATTAGAGGGAAGTGCCCCTTGCCTTCGGCAGGCTCTGCCTCCACCCAGAGGTGTGCTGGCGGGGAGCTGGCGCGTGGTTCAGTTACAGGGCGTTGTGTTTTAGGCAGGGAACGTCAACCCTTCTCAGGAGGGTGCTCAAAGCTGGTGTCTCTGGCAGCGACTTTGGTGGCCGGGATGTGTGGGTGCCCGCGGCAGAGCCATCACCTCGCAGGTGGGTGCCAGTGAGGCTCCGCAGCACAATTCGGGTGTCAAAGTAAGGAGCAGGTCCAGAGAAGGGGAATAGAGCTGGGGAAGGATCTAGAGCACAAGTTTGGTGAGGAGCGGCTGAGGGACCTGGGGGTGTTGAGCCTGGAGCAAAGGAGGCTCAGGGGAGACCTTCTGGCTCTGCACAACTCCCTGGAATTCAGGAGCTTGGAGCCAGGGGGGGGTTGGTGTCTGAACCCAAGGAACAAGTGAAATGGCCTCAAGTTGCTCCAGGGGAGGTTTAGGTTGGTTATTGGAGAAATGTTTTCCCTGCAAGGGTTGTCAAGGCCCGGACTGGGAGCAGGGGTGGAGTCCCCATGATCCCTGGAGGTGATTAAAAGCCGTAGAGATGCGGTGCTGAGGGACACGGGTTAGCAGTGGACTTGGCTGAGTTAGATTAATGGTTGGATTCGATGATCTTGAAGGTCTTTTCCAACTATGATTCTGTATCGAAGAGCCACGCTCAAGAGCATTAACTGGATTTTTATCATACAGAAATAACTACAAGGAAGATTATTTTTTTCAGCAATAACGCCCAGTTCAAACACCGGTAAATCCAGTCTCGAGGGAGAGCACGGCATCTCCAGCCCCAGTGATTCCAAGGACAAGCCTGACCCACCCAAACTGGCTTCAGGGCTGCTGATCACGATGCGTTTCCAGCCAGATGTGGCTGTTGGGTCGGGGTTTGAGCCCAGCGCAAAGCAGCTGCTTAGGGTTGGTTTCTTTAACCATCCAACTGGTTTCCTGAGAGTCTGAAGGAAGGTGGGAACGCCTCGTGCTCGGAGAAAGGTAATCTCGCTTGAAATCTCTTCATAAAGTTAATGACTGTGTAAGATCCAGTAGAACAAGACATCATTAAATGCCGTCTGTGTTCACAGTCAACTTCCCGATGGTAATCTGGGGGGAGAGAGCACCCAGCGATGTGCTGCCCATCCCCAGTGGGTGGGGGGAAGGGATTCTCCTCTCCTAGCAGAAGTGATCAGCGCGTGGTTGGCGTGGCCACCTCGCCACTCTGCGTGGCTACAGCCAGTGCGGTGCGAGGCCGGTGAACTCTGCTCGGAGAGAGGACATCTCAGCGGGGAGGGAAGGGCCTCCGAGCCCTGATGCTCTCTGTCATTTCTCGCATCTGCCAAAGGTGAGAGCAAAATGCTGCCGCCTGACTTGGAATGTCATCGGTGGTGGACGAGGTGCTGGGTCAGTCCCACCGTGCCCCGTGCGTTACAACCAGCTGACGTGAGCTTTCTAATGGGCTTTTTTTCCCAAACTTTCTGGACCTCAGCGGAAAGCAATAGAGGTCTGAGTTGCAATAAAGCTCGAGAGGGTGAATGCCCGAAATAACTGGCGGTGGCTGCTGGAGCAGGTGAATCCCCGTGCGCCCGGCTGGGCTCTGTTCGAGCTGGTTGTGCTGGGAGCAGGGCTAGGCTTGTGTCCTCAGCTCCATCGCTTGCACAGCCGGCTGCTGGGCAGTTCTGGTTTGCACTTAGACACCAAGTGGAAAAGAAGAGAGAATTTTGTTTAACTAAGGGGTTGTGCTTTAGAGCTATGAGTACCATTATTTCACTTTCAAGGGGGGAAGAAGCTTATTTGAATTGATTCTCTGGAAGGAACTCTCCAGCCCTTCCTCTTTTCAAATGGAATTTTTCTTGGGCTGGATGAACTTTTTTAATAACTTCTCTGACTTTTTTTTTTTTTGCCCCCGCTCACCTATCATTAACTTAAAAATGCCAGGGAATCACTGGCGGATTCCTGCGACACACTTTGGAAATGATAATAGTAATAATAATCCCTTTTGGAGGTTTTCTGATTTCTCTCCAGTTTTGTTTCTTCCAAGGCAGCCTCTGGCCAGCCCTGTTTCCCTTCACAGCCCAGTCGTAGGGTGCAGCTGAAGCTTGGCAAAGCCCAGCACCTCTCCCTTTTCCTCCTCTCCTTCCCTTCTTGAAAAGGGACAGCAGCCCTGGGTTTAAAAGCTGATTTTTAGCTTTGATCGGTGCTATATGAATGCTAAGCAGCCTTTACAATGCATCCTTGTGATGCACTCGGGAAGGCTAAGGTGGGCTCTGAGGTCTTGCCATCAGCCCCAGGGCTCCAGCGCGGTTTGATACGAGCACGGTTTATTTACGAGCAAGATCTTGGGTGAATAGAGCTGCGCTCTGGGCAGTGGCCGAGGGACCAAATGGGCTGAGCCAGTGACTCTTGTAAATCTGCCGCGTTTGGAGCAAGTTTCTCCCGTGGAGGAGAGAAATTTTCCCTAACAGTGATGGGCTGGCAAAGGAGGAGTCTCCTGAGAAGCCACAGGGACCTGGCATAGATGTGTCCTGGCTGGATGGTAGGTGTAGTTTGGCCTCCTCTCCCCTGTCTCCGGCCCAGGGTTTTGCAGGAACAGCAGCACCCAAAGCCGAAGGTGGGTGTGGAGGGTGGGTTTCTCTTACCTGATGCTTCACTGGAGTTCACACAGCTGGGGCTGGGATGCTGCCGTTGCATCATTGAGGGTAGCACAGACAGTGAGAGCCAGGAAAGTGGCCGTTGAGAAAGCGCTAGCAGGAATTCTACCTCTTCTCCGTTTATGTTCCATCTCCCAAGTTCACCCCATGCAGCGTTAACATATCGAATCTCCCAGCTCTTGGGGGACATCCATCTGACAGCACGGGCAGCGTTTCCCTCCAGCTCGGAAGAGGCTTGAACGTTTTTAGCTCTGTAAAAATTATGATCTGGCTTTGTTCTCTTTTTTTAAATCAATCCTTTCCTTCCGGCTGAGGTGGCCCATCTTTCCAACACAGCTGGGCATGCTGGTGCATCTCTTCAGAGCCTCACGGAAGGCTGTGAGCTACTGCAAGGGCTAGAGGAAGAGGGCACTTGGACCCCCCCAGGGTATTTTCAGCCTCGCTACCCTCTTCCCATGCTCCAGCTGATAACCAGAGATAAAGGAGGAAGCTGCAGGCAGGAGCTGGGGTCACCTGTGGGTTTTTGCACCCCGTTTGGGAGTACTAAGTTGTGCTCTAGCAAAAGGGACCAACTGATAAAACCAAGCAGGGTGGGCAGGAGGCTGGTTCGTGCTGGAAAAGCCACTCTGCTGCCATCTGGGACGCTTCGCAGCGCACCTCCAGCTCTGCCTCTCTTTCCGCTGGGACGGGGCTGGGGGTCACCCAGCTCCTCGCCAGGGCTCCGGGGGCAGCGAGCTGCCGAGGCAGGCCCCTGCACGTCCCAAATGTGCCTCCCTCAATCAGAGCCCAACCTCTTAATGCCCCAGGTCGACTAACTCTTCCACTATTGACTTCCTTTGAGGGGGAGGCGGTAACTTCTTTTTGCTCTTGTTATGTTTTGATGTTAGGAATTCACACAGGTTCTGCCCCAAAGAGAAATCTTTTGAGCCATACCTATATGGGATAAAGGGTAAGGCGGAGGGAAGAGAAACAGCAGAAGGTGCCTCTATCCCCAAACAGCACGGTGCTGGAGCAGGTAACGGAGAGAGCGGGCATGAAGACTGGAGGCAGGAGAAGCATCTGAAGCATCAGAGGACATGGGTCAGCTCCCCAGGAGTGGACACTGGCAACCAACCCAGAGGAAACATGTTTGAACACAAGTGGTTAGTTCCAGACCTGCTTTGGGAGCTTGACGAGGAGGTGAAGGTGCCCATTTTTATATTGGAGACAAAAAGAGGTAGAGAGACTAGAAACCTTTCCAAGGGGTGTTGATGATGATTTGGTGACCTCTCAGATGGCCCTGCAGTGAGGTGCGAGGCTCCTGCATGGACAGAGAAGATCTTTGTGGAACTGGCAAGGGAAGTGCCCATCTATTCCCTTCAGAGCCAGCTTGAATCATCCAGGTCTTCGGGAAGGGTTTCTGCTGGTCTGTGGGGACCTCTAGTGTGAGATCTGGCTTTGCACAGGTCTCTTCAGTGTCATGTGTTTAAGGTTGGTGAAGGAAACTGGAGTCTAGGGGAAAATGAAGATGGGCTGTGTGTTTTTTCTTATGCCCCTCATGGTGAAACAGGCTCCAGGTGAGGTCGTGGAAGGTGACATGGCTGTGCCCTCGCTTCTAACTGAGATGTCGCTCTTGGTGTGGCTTCTGTAGCTGGTTTTACACACGGAGCTGAGCTTTGTGCCTTCCTGCAACCCTTCCATGTTTCGCCTTTAACTCCACCTGCAGACCAACCCTTTACAGCCATGCCCCTTCTGTTGTCGTTCACCTTGAAAATGCAGGTAACAACACAACCATCGGTCCCGCAGAACCAGAAGAAATGACGGGTGCTAACAGCTCTGCATTCGGATGCAGGCCGAACTCTACCACAGTGGTTTATAAGGCACTTTCCCCACCAGGCCCATGGTGGGGTCCATGTGGACGTGGTCACCTTGCAGCTGTGCCCCTGTTCCCAGCAGGTCTGCACTGCTGCAGATGGTGTCTGGTTCCTGCTCCTAGACAACTGTGGCTGGGCATCAGCTGCCACCCCAGCCTGTTGCCTTCTCTCGCTAGTCCTGTCCTCACTGTTCTTTCCACGCTGCCCATCTGTTGGTCTTTCTCAGGTGGTTTCCAGCTGGTGGCTGGAGTAGGAAGGTCTCTGTGTGCACATGAGTACACCAGTGTCTCCCGCTGGGCATCAGGGAGCCTCACCAGGGCAGGGACCCATGAGCCATGGGGGACGCCTGTTGTCAGAAACAGCTGTAGCAGCTCTCATTGGCATCTCGGGGGGTTGCAACTGAGATGTTTTGCAAGAAATCTTGCATGAAAGCCAGTGATGTGGTCAGAAAACCCTGCCCTGCTTTTTCCTGTGTACACGACTTTGTGCAACTCACTTTCTCTTGCTTCTCCTTGCTCTACAAAATGCATCTCCCTTCCTTTTATCACTCCCCTCCTTCTTCGTTATTTTCCTGTAGCTACACTTAGTGATCTGAGATGGTTTTACCTTTTCTCCCTGCTCTTTTTCTTTTTTGCCGGCTTGGGGGAATGCAACTATTTTCCATTATTCTGGTTCACCTCATTTCTACTGGTGTAGCTGCAGACTAAGGATGATTAAGGACTCAGTCACTCGGTCTCCTTTTGGCCAGATGTTCTTGAGGCTTCTTGGTGATTTACTTTCAGGAAACACAGAGCCAGCAGGCAGCTGGTTTTGAAGAGCAGAATTCACCTGAGTCTTCAGTAGCTGTGGCTCCGTGGGGGTTTCAGTAGCAGGAGAGGGGAGAAGACAGAGTCAAAATGCCCACGGACAATGAGAGTTCCCTAAGCAGGGGGTTATATTTATGAATAGTCATTCTCCAAAATAAAATACTACCCAAAGGGATATTTTTTCCCTTGTCTGCATGTAAAAGTTTGAATAGAGCCTCAACAGAAGGTTATTATCACCTGGTCATTTTAAATGAGGAGAGGAGACTTTTATGCAGATCTCTTTGAGGGTTTTGATCTCATCTTTAAACAACTGGTTGGGTTTTTTTCTAAGGAACATTTTACTAAACTTTTCCCCAAGATTTATGCAGATTCTTTTTTAAAAAAAAACCCAACAGTTAGTGACAATGTTCCTCAAGCAAGACTGCATCCCAGAGAAAGCGAAAACTGGAGTGTTTTGATACTGACTCTTAATTGAGCAATTGAAAATAAATAAAATGAAGGGGCTTTGCTCAGAAGTCTGTGAAAAGCTGTTTTCCTCGATGCTTTTTCTTCTTTCCCAGCTGACGTGTGGGAGCTAACGGCAGCCCACCCAGAGCCTGGGCAGAGGGCGGCTGCTCGAAACAGGATTTAATAATCGGGCAGGAGGAGGTGCATCAGCACGTGGTGGGGACTCCACTTCCCGAGAGGCCCCACTGTGGCCGAGCCTCCCTTTGGGGGAAACCCAGGCATTATCAAGAGCTGGAGGGACCAACTGCCAGCTCTCCCTGGGGTCGACCAGTCATGGGACTGAGGTGCGGGATGAGGACCACCAAGTGCCAGCTGCTGGTGACCTGCCTCTGTGTCATGGTGAGCAGGTGGGTTTGGGGGGATCTCTGCAGGATCGAGGGGAACCGTTGCCTTTCCCATCCCCACTCGGGGAGGGGAGGGTTTTCCCACGTTCTGTTTTTCGTGGGCGAAGGGCAAGCAAAGCCAACTGCCTGGGTTATCAGTGCGCCCTGGGTGGTTATCTCTGGCCACCAGCATCTCCCCTCCTCCTCCGCTGATAGGCTTCTGGTTTCTCAGGGCTGTCACACCGCTGCAGCTCTTTCACAACCACCTCAAAGGAGAAAGGCGAGGTCTCTGCAGGCAGAATGGGTGTCTTTCAGAAAAAAAAAAAGAAAAGAAAAGAAAAGAGAGATTTGCTCCTGTCTCCTTGGAGCAAAAGGATGGACTTTGTGGCTGGAAGGGTGGTTGGCTGCAGGTGGGTCAGTGAGGATATGAAACCACAAAGCTTTGATGGAAGAGACCTGTGGATCCACACTGCAAAGCGAAAGCAATTCTAGGGATCCTTATCAGCTTTTGGAGCAATTTCAAGGGAATCTTCTTGATATCTGCTGCTAGAGCTGGTGAGAAATGGTGGAAACTGGGAAATGCTTCTGCTGGATATTTTCAAGTTCTGTGCTTGTTGCCTTTTCACTTCGTCAAAGCTTGCAAGCTTAAAAAGTAATAATAGTAATCAACATTTAGGTCAAAGAGGGTTGATGGCTTGGAAAGAGTGTAACTAGAAGGTAACTCCTAATTTTGGGCCACGTGTGAAGTTTATGGTTTGTCCAAATTTCAACCTTCCAAGCCCGATGGTTGTCATAGCTATACGTGTTCACTCTTCTAAATAACAGCATATGTCATTTGGAGGAAATCAAAGGAAGATTGGTACCAAATGTGTTTCAAGGAGATGTTAAGGCCCAGCTGCTGTGGATGGCTAAAGTCATGTTATTGCTGCTGGGATGATTTTGAATTGGTGTTCGTCAGAAATCTGAGCTAACCGTTGTTGCATTTTGCATTTCGTTGGGTGTGGGTCAAGCTGTGCAGGAGCACACAGCATGAAGGCTCAGCAGGTGCTACAAATTAGGTTATTTATACGGAGAAAATGCTACGGTTTGGATGGTTTTAGTCTCCAAAACTGTAAGTCTCCAGCAAAAGCTATTGGAACAAGTCAGACAGCAGGGGTTATGCTGACACCAGCCTGTCACATTTGACACAGAGATAGCTGCCTGGTGTTTCTCTATTGTGAAGGCACAAAATGATGAAACCTTACCTTAGGAGCTGGGAGTGGCCTCACATCTTGTATTTTCCAGGTTCATTAGACTAGAGTTGGAGCTGGTTTTAACCATCCCACTGTTGGTGGCTCCACCTCAGCTCTGGCACTGGTTGTGCTGCAAGAAGCTCTGCCCTAGAGCCAGATCCCATCAGAAATGTTCCCTCTCCATCACCTGGGCTTTCTCTGGGCAACACAGAGGGTAACATGATGGTAGTCACCCCATGCCTTAGGCATACCAGTACTCTCAGGGATGGGACAGAACTACGAATGGCCCAGCAGCATGTTGCAGAGACAGAAACTAGCACAGATTACTTAGGGTAGGACAAGACATCCTCGCTGCCCTAAACCAATCTTGAAGCTGGCAGCTCTCATAACCTCACATGTGTGCTTTGCAGAGCAGGGTGGGACTGCAAGAGCATCCATCCTCTGGGTTTTCTTCATGTGGTGGAAATTTCATCCACAGATGCTGGCCAAGAGACTGTGGGCTCTGTGGTGTCATGTGGACTTATTATGCAAGAGAGATAAAGAGCTTTAGTACTATAAATGTGCAGGGTTTGTCCTTTAATGTGCATTTTGGGGTACATGCAGTGCTCTTTGGATGATCAGGCTGTGTGCATCTGTGTGGGGCTCAGGAGTATCCGGACAGCACTTCAAAGATTTGTGTGTGCTCAGCAGGAGCTGCTGCCTTGTCAAGGCCTTCCTAAAAACCTTCTTTTCCAGCTGCTGGGGTTGTCCATCGCCACACTGAGCACAGTCACCCACTATGGGCTCCATTTCACCCTTATCAGCGACATCTCCCTGGAGAGCAACTCCTACAGGCCCATCCACCACGCAGGTACGTCGGGGTCACATCCCAGTGAGACCTTTGGTGAACCCAGGAGCTACAAAAGCTGGGCTTAAACATGCTCATACCCTCTCTAGACCCTGGTTCCCAGTTTCATTTTAACAAGGCAAGCATATCAACTGTCAGTCCAAAGCTAAGGCACGGCCCTCACCCTTTCCTGCACACCCCAGGAGTGGTGGAGCTTGGCTCTTAACCCAGGCATGCAGGCTCTCCCTGCCCAGCCATCCTCTCCAGCCATGCACCCACTTGCTCTCCTCACAAGTGTTAACTCTTCCCTGCGTTAACACTCTTGAGGGGGGGTTGCAGAGCCCTGAGTGAGGGTTGCAAAGCCCTTGGCAGCTCGGTGGCCCCTGAGCCCTGCCCCGGGGGACCAGCCGTGGCCCTGCCTTAGCCAGGAGGAAACTGGAGGGCGAGTGTTGCACCAGATTAGCAGCGGACAAAGGCCTGATAGGGACCGTGGGGCAGCTTCTGTGTGTCAACACCCCCCTTTGGGGGGATCCTTATCAGAGTGCTGAAAGAATTGACAGCTTGCGGTCTGTTGGGTGGACCAACACCCTTCTAGGGTGTTTCACTTACCCTGTTGGAGTGCTTTGCTCTGCCAGAGCTGTGGGAACAGCCCTGCCAGGCAAGCAAAGCATACACAGATCATAGAATCATAGACTGGTTTGGGTTGGAAGGGATCTTTCGGGATCATCTAGTCCAACCCCCTGCAGTGGGCAGGGCCATCTGCAACTGGAGCAGGTTGCTCAGAGCCCCCAACAACCTCCTCTGCAATGGGGACAGCGATGGGGCAGCGACCACCTCTCGGGGCAACCTGGGCCAGGCTCTCACCACCTTCAGCATCAAAAATTTCTTCCTTCTCTCCAGTCTAAATCTCCCTCTTTCAGTTTCAAACCATCCCCCCTTGTCGTGTCCCAACAGGCCCTGCTAAAGGGTCTGTCCCTAGGTTTCTTACAGACCCCCTTTAAACACTAAAAGGCCCCCAGAAGGTCTCTCTGGAGCCTTCTCCTCTCCAGATTGAACACCCCCAACTCTCTCAGCCTGGCCTCCCAGCAGAGGGGTTCCCGCCCTCAGATCACTTTTGTGGCCTCCTCAGGACCCGCTCAATAGATCCATGTCCTTTTTGATGGGGAATATTGAATAAATTATAAAACATTTTGAGTTCTGCAACCTGGTCATCTTAGACCAGCTCTCCAAAATGCACTTTTGGGCCCCTCTCTGGGCAAAAGCCTCAGGCCAGGCCTCTGCTAGCCCTGAAGTCTTGGTGTCTGACCACAGCTACCGTGTCCAACTTCCTTCCAGCTTTCTACTTTGGGATCGGCCTCAGCATGACCCTGATCCTCGCAGCCCTGCTGAGCTCCACGGCCACGGTGCGGGAATCGCGGTGCCTCACCGCCATGGTGCGTATCGGGAGGGACCGGCTGGGGGGTTCCTTGGGCTGCTACCCTTAAAATGTGGTGCTGGGGGCCACTCGGCCTTGTGTCTGGGAGCACGTATGGCTGGGGAAAGATGTCACGTTGCTCCACCTTGTGCTGCAAGGGGATGTTTTTGTAAAAGGCATGACCATGAATGAGCCTGCAGGCCTCCTCCAGCCGAGCAGACAGATCCTGCATCCTTCTGCGTCTTGTTTCTTTAGCTGAGGGCCTATGCACACAGCTTTCAGAGCAGGGAAGTGCTTATCTGCCCCTCCACTTTCTCCTTGGAGGCTGAAACTGAGGGTCCAGCCCAAAGCCGATGTACCTGCGGCTATTCTGGAAATACCTCACACGATCACTGTAGTGGATGTTTGATGGGAGTGGGGAGGAAGGAGAGGGACGAGCTTTGCTGGCACAACTCAGAGGAATGATGTGGCACTTAAATTCTTGCTCAAAATCGCACTGCTCGTGTTTCCCCGTGCAAACCATGTGTTGTCTTGGTGAGAAAAAAAAGTGCTGGGAATCGTCATCACTGAGATTTCCGTCTGAATTTAAGGAAAATGTTTGTAGCTTTAGGGGTGTTGGACCCCAACCCAGGCTGCGCAGAGAGGTTGTGGAGTCTCCTTGCTTGGAGAGATCCCAAACCCACCTGGACACTGCGATGCTGGGCCCCCTGCTCTGGGTGACTGTGCTGGAGCAGGGGGCAACAGGTGTAAGCTAGAACACAGGAGGTTCCACTTGAATATTAGGAGGAACTTGTTTGCAGTGAGGGTGCCAGAGCCTGGCCCAGGCTGCCCAGGGGGCTTGTGGAGTCTCCTTCTCTGGAGACTTTCAAACCCGCCTGGACGAGTTCCTGTGGGACTTGGTCTAGGTGATCCTGCTCCGGCAATGGGGGGATTGGACTAGATGAGCTTTCGAGCTCCCTTCCAATCCATAACAACCTGTGAATCTGTGTTAGCATGGGGCTGGATGAGATGATCTCCAGAGGTCCCTGCCAACCCCACCACGCTGGGATTTTGGGATCCATCTCCACTCTCGGCAGGCGATAACGGGATGCCCTTTGGTTGCCTTTAAGCTCCGTTTCTGCCGACTCCTTTGCAGGGTGCAAGGGGAGGGAGGGCGCTGGAATCCGAGCAAAGGGCCCCATCCCCGGGAGCGGCCACTGGAGGGGGCCCCCAGTCCGCCCAGTGCGCTCCCCGCTGCCGCCCCGCCCCGGACTGGGAGATGCTGGGCAATGAACGCGCTGCGGGAGGAACCAGCCCCCCTGCCCAGTGCTGAGGGCTGGCATGTCCCCAGCCCTGCAGGAATTAACGGGCAGTGCCCCAGAGCTGGGCACCGGCAGCCTTGTTCTCAGCTCCTCTCTGTTCAAGCCGCTCAGCAGCATCTTAAATCGAAGAGGAGAGCTTTGCTTGCTCCTAGCAATTGAGCCCCCTGTTCTAACTCTCGGGATCTTACACCAAGGGCCAGCTCCCCACCTGTGGTTAGCCACCAGTTCCTAACCCCTCTCCCACGGCTCGTATTTAATCTCTGATCTGCACGCAAGAAATGCAGTCAGGGAGAGGCCCCGCTGGCTGCGCTGAGATGGGATCACAGGCAGGAGTTGGGGTCAACCCTGTTGGGGTCAGAAATTTGGTGTCGGTGTCACCTCCTGCCCTGCTGATCCCCACTTGCCTGGAGCTGGAGCTGGCAGAAGTGTCCAGACCCCTGCGCTCGTAGCTTTAGTCCTATTTGTTAACGGAGAGAATTTTTCACCTTCCCCCGCTATTGATTTTAAAGGACATCGCCTCTCCTGCAAAGTGTGTTGTCTTGTTTAGAAGACCGTTTAATTCACCCTTTAATCAAAGAGGGAAGACCCCAGAGGATGGATACCTGACAGCTGGGGCTGTGCAGGAAACCCAGCCACGCTCGGGTGATGTCTTCATTGATGTGGCTGATCTACCACACTGCCACTCAGTAAACCCGCTACCCTGGACAAAAGCAGCTGACAGGCTGAGAAGAGCATTGCCCTGGTCACTGACCTGGTGGGTGAACCCTGTCTCCTTCTTGTGCCTCAGTTTCCCCACTGGGATTTATTAATATTCCAGTCTATATAAATTATGAATGCTCACCCTGCCTGGCTATCTGGAGGTTTGTGTGGGTACAGAGGAGGGGGCTCAGTCTTTGCAGGCCTTACTAGTGCTGTCCTAATAATGGTAATGGGTTAGAAACCAGAACATATCAAATTGGTTCAAGCACATCTATCCCAGGAGCTCTTGTGGCTGCATTAGCAGCATCACCAGACCAGCCTGAACATCCACAGGCGCTTGCAAGGAACCTGGTTTCTCGAAGGTAACTGAGAACTTAAGGATAAAAAGAAATCATATTCCAAACCCCTAGACTATTGTCCCCAAAGCTCCTCTTAAACAGGGAGAGCAGTGACAGGTTTGTTGCCTGTCCTCCAGTTGTGGCAAATGCTGCTTTTGGTGATCCGTGGCCCGTGGTGCAGTCGGTGCTGTCTGTAAACAACCTGCAGCTCCCGCGGTCCCTGAAGGACGTGTCGCTGCTGAAGGGGAGGAGAAGGAAGGAAAAAAACTGAAGTTTTGCTGGTACTGCTTGTCCAAAGGACAAACTCAGGGTCTGGTGGGGTGTAAGGCACCGTGTGTTGTTATATGGTCAGACGGAGAGAGGAGAGGGGGAAAAAAAGCAGTGAGCAACATGCCAACCAGAATATCCCAGCTGAAATTCTCACACCTGGACTTTCCAGCCTTAAAAACACTTGTGTGGAGCAAAATTTGTGTTCAGGGTGGAGCACCAGTTCCAAACAATGTCAGTGGTAAAAAAGCCTCAGTGAATGTCTGCTATGACCCAGTGTTTCACCGGCAGTGATGCGCCAGCAGGGCCAGCAGAGCACGGGCTGTTTGCTTCACTGTTCCCAGAGGTATCATTGCAGGCAAGTGTGCTGAGGGTCCTTAAGAACACCGTGGCATGCTCCAGCATCTTGCGTTAGCGATGAATCTGTCTCCCGTGCTCTCTGTTGCAGTACATCACTCCTGAGCCAGGCATCCATCCCTGCACCAGCGCTCCAAGGGAGCGGGCGTGGGCAGAGCCGATGTGCTCAGCTGGAGCTGAGGATGGATTCCTCCTTCAGACTGAGATTGCTGGCTCGCGTGTGCCATGTGGAAAGGTAGAATTATTGTGTGCTTTTCGATGAACTGGGTCAGGGAGGGAGGGGTGCGATCTGATGGATGCAATCTGAAATTGGCTCCTCCCTTCGCCGCCCCTGGACTGTGAAGGCTGGGGGGCAGAGGGTCCTTGTGATGGGCACAGCGGCACCAAAAAGCAGCTGGAGATGAGTAGGGAACAAGTTGGCTCCTTCCCTGGGAGCACAGGGCTTTGGCAGAGCTACCAAACCCACTCTGAGATAAAGGATCTCTCCCAGTTCTGAAGGAGACCCCCTAAACCAAAGGGGAAGCATCAGAAAGGTGATTTAGAAGATCCCCCAGCCAACAGACAAGATACCGTTTCTGCGGATTCTGCCGTGTCTCTCGAAGACAAATCATTCCTTGCAGCAAGGATGGAAACAAGGTCATTCACAAAAGAGTAATTGATGTCTGGCTGGTGACAGCTCTCCATGGGGCTGGTGAGCTGCCTCCTGCACTGGGAGCAGGCAGCAGCTTGCAGCCGGCTTGAGGAACTCCAAGGGTGTGGGAGATGGTGAACCAGCCTCGACCCTTCAACATTTTGTATGCAAAAGACGCGTTGCCTTTTTCTTTTTTGTTGGTTTTTTTTTTTTCTTCCTCCAAATGTCTTCTAATGTAATTAGAAAGTTGCTCTTCCAAAAGCCTTTTGGCTGGGAAGGGGAAGAGCAGCCTATAATTCATTTATAAGATGTTCTCGGAGCCGTGTAATTGCTCCACACCGGCTCGATGGAGGGGGAGCTTCCCGAGGGGCCACGTCTCGCTGTTCCCAGAGAAGCGAGAGAGAAATAAAGGGAGAGCGAGTGCTGGAGGTGGAGGGCTGAGATGTGGGGTGGAGCCGAAGAAGAAAAGAGGAGAAGGAGGGTTTTAATCTGCTGGGGTTTCTGGCCCCAGAGAGATGTCGTAAGTGCTGGAGGTGGAGGGGGAAGGAAGGGAGAGCACAGAGGGAGAAAGCTGGGTGGTGCCCTTGGCACGGTGTTGTTCTCACTCTCCAGGTTCATGGTGGGTCCGCTCGACTAAACCCTTACAGGAACACTGTGGGGAAGAGCTTTCACAGTGCTGTCAGTGCTGGGGTTTTCGTCTGCCATAATTTTTTCTCTTTTTGTTTTGTTTTTTCTTGCCTTTGAGCTTGCTTTTGGTGAAAGCATTGACTTTGTTACTCTGTTTGGGGGGGGGAAGTTGTTGGAGGAGGAGCAGAAGGCAGGGTCTGGTCCTAGTGAGGAATGACCTGAAATGCCCATGTAACCTCCCCTCCGGTTTGGGCTGTATCTGCAGGGGTTGAACCTCCCCTCTACAGCTGGGTTCAGGCTTTGGTCTGTGGCATCTTGCCCGGCGTACTCATCCCCATCTTTGCTACTTGTGTCCCCCTTGGCATGTCAGTGTTCAATTAGTGTCACGGTTTGGGGCCAGGACACCCCCAAATCTGCAACAGAATGTTCTCTCCCCCTCCCCATCCAAAAAGGGAAGAAAGGAAATAAAGGAGAGAGACTTATCGATTAGGAAAGGAAACTAGAACAGCTTTACTAAAACATGAAAATAATAATAACAGTAATAATAAAAGGTAAATATATACAAATATGTATAAAACCAGTATCGAACCCACCCCCCCCGATGGTAAATCCGTCCCCGTCCCCACTGATGCTGTGGAAGGGCCCAGCAGCAGCCGGGAACCGGGAGCTGGATTCAGGGATGCGGCCCAGAACCTGGGGCCCAGCCAAGGCCTGAGCCGGGGGCTGAGACCGGGGCCGGAGGCCTCAGGGCAAAGCTGAAGCTGCCAAGGCCAAACCCAGCGAGGAAGAGTCCCAAAGCTGAGAGAGCAGCTCGAGCTCAGGGAAAACCAAAATGGCGAAAAGGCCAGGAGAGAAGGGGCAAGAGAGGGAGACCCTCGTGATCCCTCAGCTTTATACCGAGTATGATGTATATGGATATGGAATATCCCTGTTGGCTAATTTAGGGTCACCTGTCCTGGTTGCTCCTTCCTGAGGGTACAGCCTTCTCTTTTCTGCACCCCCCGTATGGTACGCGAAGTCTATGCATGACCTTGGTTCACATACCAGTCCTTGGTACTAACTATAAACATGGAACATTATCACTGCTAGAAGCAGACTCTGTCTGTAAACATGCCGCTAACTTCAGGCAGACTTAGCTGAAAAGTAAAATTCATAGAACAGAATTTCTGTTCTAACCCAAACCAGGACAATCAGACTTTCCTCTCAACTCCTTCAGGGTCTTCTGTTATCCCATTTCAGCTCCTGGCAGGGCAGCCAGTGATCTCACCACCAGTACAGCCGGGCCGCTACCAAAAAAATAAAAGAAAAGGCAAGACTGGACATACATAATTTAAGTTTTTTCATAAGAGCCATACCAGGGTTTTCCCCAGCATCTGAGGCAGAGCCCGGAACAAGGCGGCACAGAGAAGGTGGTGAGATGCCAACAGCAACCTTGTTCCTTGAGCAAAGCCCCCGAGCAGGGCATCATCCTGCCATGAGCAGAGGGACACCGCAGGCAGCAGATGGACAAGAACTAGCAAAGGGCAGTTTACTGGCCTGTTCGCTTTCATTTCCAGAATTTGAAGTAACACATTTTTTCCTTTCTTGCTGGATATGGAGGAGTTTGGGACTTTTTTTTTAAACCATGGGTTTGAAGCAGATGGGTTTTGCTGAAGCAGAATTGGTAGCAGCAGCGTTCTTTTCCCTCTCCTTAAGCTCGAATTTGCTAAACTTTCATGGAAGATTTAATCTCTTTTAAGTGATTTCAGCTGTATCACACTATTAGAACACTCACGGAAAAAATAGAAACCAAAACAAGCTGCAACCACTTGGGTAATTTTCCCCTGCTACAAAACTTTGTGTTGGAAGAGGGACGGTTTCACGGAAAAACTTTTAAGGGCAATAATTTTCGGCTGGTGCTTATTCATCATATTTTGCCATTCCAAGCCTAAGCTGTGGATTCATATTGGATGAACCCATTTGGCTTTCAAATGCTTTACAGGCGCTTTTTTTCCTTCCTTTTTTAAAAAATTTTTTTATTTGCGCTTTTTTTTTTTCATTTTTATGTGAACAAGATCCTTTGGTCCAGCTGTCACAACAGGCAAGCGCTGTTTACACCAGAGTTTTCCTTTTTTGGCCCGGATCGGTTCAAATAAAGAGGCAACGTGTGTAACTTCCAGCTCTGCATGCTCAGGGAAGAATACAAAAGTCGAGCCGCCTCCTGTGTCGTTGCTCTCATTGTTTAGACACTTCAGGGTCGGTCACTGGCCTTGATTATATTTCTGTCGTCCTTTTTGTCTGGCTGGGATGGTGCTGTTTTAACAAAGGTGGCTTGACCACCTTGTCAACAGAGTGAAGTTCAGCTCCTTTCCCAGAGCAGATTGCTCTCCATCCTGGTTACTTGCTTCATTGTGGACTATTCATGTGGATTTTCCCCTCTTTGAAACCAATAGCCAAGATTTAGACACATGGCACTGAATCCAGTGAGTAAGGAGATGCTGTTCTGTGGCACAGGCCTCCTGCAGAAGAGGAATGTACTGTAAATAGAATGGTTTTCTCTCTATTTTTTTTTCCCAAGGGGAATTTGGCCAGAATAGGTTAAGTGCTTCACAGGAAGCTGGGTGCTTTTTTGGTCAACCCCTTCAAAGGACCACAGTGTAATAAGAGAGCTTCTGACAGAGGATCACATTATTATCCATCTAATTTCCTTTAAGGAACCAGCATTATGAGGGATATCAAAAGAAGTTGGTGTTTAGCTCTTAACTTTAACTAAACTTGCTCAAACGAGCGTATTAAATGCATCCTGACGTTGTTTCCAGCTGGATATTTGTCTCCCCAAGCTGTAACTGATGGTGGTTTTCCTCTTTGTCCCCAGGGATTTTTCTGCTTTGCTCTGGCCTTCTGCAGCTTGCTCCCAGCTGTCTGCTGGAGGTACACGCACAGCACCCAGGTAAGCGGCGCCGGCAGCTGGGAAATGCCACCAGCATCTCGTCAGATAGAGACTTATTTTCTGTAGCAGCTATTTCTCCTATAAAAGGGACATCTGGCTGTAATTAAGCTGTCCAGACTGAGGTCTATCAGATGCATGCTCTATCGCATCCGTCCTTTGTGGGAATGGGGCCGCCTTCATCTGCTGCCTCACCAGTGGAGTCGCGGAGAAAGGAGAACCCTTGGAAACATTCACCGCAGGGCAAATGCGTTGTGCTGAAGGCAAAACAAAATGCAAGTCTTGTTTCAAATAGATTTGGGATTTTTATGTTTTGCAGAGGATGGCTTGGTTTTGGTTTGGTTTGAATGAGATGCTTGACTTTTGAAAAGTCATTTCCAGCCAGCTCTATTTCCTGCTCACGTCACGTGGCAGCCTCTGTTCAAAGGCAGTGGCAGGTTGTGACTGTTTGGGTTGTCTCTGGTGATGGCCAGGAGAAACACCCAGTAGATGTGTTTATGAACTGGCAACAGTGGTGCAGTGAAAACATGAGTGTGAAAAACGGTGGTTTGGGTTTGAATTGCCAACCCAGAGCTTGCAGGTGCTGTGGTAGGTGGATGGTGTTGGGGATCATCCTGGTTTTGCTGGGATGAGATCCCAGCCCAGCCATAGTCTTCACGTCATTAGCAGTTTAGAATCAGCCAGGGCAGCTGATTGGAGTTGGCTACAGATGTGTCTCATCCCAGAAACTTCATTCTCAGCATAAAGGGGGATTTTTGTGGTGGATGGGGGCTTCTTCTGCTCCTTCTCTCAAGGGTTGCCATCCCTGGAGGGGCTGACTCACCATCCTGCTCCCAAGGATGCTGTCCTGCTCTTGTGACCACCAAACATTTGCTGGGCTGAGTATAACTTTGTTTGCTTGTTATTGGTATTAACGATAGTTTAGCTGTTGCGTTAAATCCATTTTCATTTCAACCCATAGGTCTCCTCTCACTTTCCCAATCCCACATTCTCAGCTGGATGATAGAACAACAGCTGAAATTTGTCCGTGGATACGGGTTAAATGTAGACAGAGATAGAAGGTGCTGGGGAAGTCAAGTTGAGGAGTGCAGAGTTGCTAAGGGTGCAGGGGCTGTGGTGCCCCTGGGGCCAGGGTAGCATATTGTTGAGGAAAACAGAAATTGAACTTCATGTTTAGTAGCTGACGGAAGTTTAGACTTGAAAACTTTTGCAAGCCAGGAGATGAGAGGTCCCTCCTGCACCAAAGCACAGCAGGTGCTCTCAGTGGTTTACTCCTCTTGATAAAAAATAAAAGTCTGAATTTCCTTCATAAAGAAGACCCCTCTTACAGAAAAACATCTGAAATGCTCAATATTCAGTTGAAAAATCATTTTGATGGTTGTTTTCAAGAGGTAGTAGATAGAAAATTCGTTTGAACACGATGAAAGCGATTTGCCCTGTTTGCCTTTTTGTGACTCTTTCAGTGCCCTGTTCACAGCACTTCCTACAGAGAAGCAACATAGGGTGGGGAGAAGAGTTATTTGTAAATATTTGCTATTCCCAGGGCTAGGGACTGTAAAGAAAATGTGAATCTTCTCATTTGCCATTCTTTTCTGCTTTTGTGACCTTCTGTAGCTCCTGAATGAATTCTTTCAGACAGATGCCACATGTTTTAATCTCAAATTACTTCCATTCCAGATAGACTCCATGCCCCATCATCTTTATTCTTAAAATAACGTATGCCAGATATGCAGAAATCATGAATCTGAGATTTATCATCCTGTATCCTAAAAGGTTGATCCCTCTATTTAGCATCGTAGTTATTCCTGCTCTGTTGAGCCATCCATGTGGCCAGTGAATGGGTTCTGTGAGGTCCACGTCTCCTCTGTACTATCTTCCCGGGCTGCTTTGCATCCATCCGTCTGCATTAAAGCACTTTTAACGAGGAACTAATCACCTACTCGGGTGATGTCTTGGTAGGAAAGTGTCACGAATCTGTCTGAGGAGCAGCAGTGGTGGTGCACTCACCCCTACGTGAGCACCTTTGATGGAACAGCCATGGTAACTATGGAAACAGTGAGCCTTTCTGATGGTGTTCAGCCACATCAGGAAGTCCTGGTTCCCGAAGCCAAAGAGCTGAGTCTTGTTTTCCAAAGTTATTTTTACGGCAGCTCCTTTCCCACAAACCGCTGCCTGTTTGGGTGAGATCTGTTAGTCATTCCCAGCACGGCCCAATGCAGCTGGGACCTGGGATGTGGAGACAGAGGAGAGGCTTATGCCACATCTCTGCAGCAGCTTAGAAGATCCTTCCAGCAGTCCTGTGACAGTGGCCCCATAAACTGGTCGGGATGGCGGCGCGAATCTGTGAAAATAAATTCACTACAACATGAAAGGAGTTTTGCAACAGAACAAGCTTTTTGTTTACACAGATTCATTCACAGGTAAATGTCAGCTTACAACTCATTAAATTATGGTTTCCCAGCTCAGGGGGAAATTTGAAACTGGTGCAAAGAGTTCCCATAATTCTGGTGTAAAGGCCCGATTTCTCATCTCCTTTGGATGAAGAGGGCCACTGGATTTGCACTGGCTGCAGTGACAGGGCAATCTCTTAATTATCAAATGTTTTCTTGGGTTGCTGGGTGATTTCCAAAGGAGGTTTCACCAGTGGCTTTCAGCTCTGCATATGCAGAAAGGCTTCAGCCTCCTTGCATTGCACTGCTTGTATCCGGAGAATAAACATGAGGACTTGGGGGTTTATGGGCAGGGAACCCAAGCCACCTGTGCACACTCTGGTTCTCCTGCAGTGCTGCTCTGCTTGAAATTTTCTTCTGAGGAACCTCTTTTCTCTCCCCTCCTCATGCTGGGCAGAGGAAATTGGTTTTTATGCTTTGTTAGTGAGCAGGGTGGTAGCTCCTGAGACAGTGATCTTTCTAACAGGGCCTGAGGAGCAAAGCTGGGATTAAGAGTTGCAGCTGCTAAATAATGAACATCGCTACACCTGAGGCCTGCTCTTCAAGAGAGCAGATTCCCATCTCCCTTCCCTGCATATGGGATCAGCACTGGTCTTCTCCTACGTGCTGGTCTTCCTCCTAGCCAGCACCTTTGCAAAGCCAGATGCAGCATCACCTGAGTGTCCAGGGGACAAATCCCATCTTTCCATCCACAAAACCAGCACGTGCATCCCTTGTTTCTGCAGGCACGCAAGGAGTGACCCAGGGCTTCCCAGGTAATCTCTCTGATGGGATGGCAGGGGTCCTTCTAGTGGCAAACCAAGTCTGTGGTTTTTCCAGAGTGTGTTTGTTGCTGGTGTGTGTTGGAGCAAACTCTTCCAGGGTCTGGTCTGTTTCATCTGAAGGCAATGCTTAAATGCAGGCTTAAGTTCTAGAGATCTTAAACACAAGCTGAAGGTGCGTTCAGCTGCTCTTTGAAGCCAAACCTGAAGGATACGGGTAATTTCCTTTTGGTTTTTTGGGGTTTTTTAAATTATTATTATTCAGTGGGGCTGGGTCAGGATTGCAGCCACTGACGGGAGTCTTTGAAGAGCCATTTCCAAAAGCAGTGATATGTCTGTGAAAACTCTGTGAATAATCTATTGCCCTCCTTGCTCTGGCTGTTCTTCTGCCAGGCACAATCACTTTAAGGTAAGCGCTGAGCTTTTCCCAGTCTCTGAAGTCCATGGGAAAAACATTAAAAAAGGGGGGGAAAACCCTCCCCCTTCCTTCATGTTTATAATATCGTGACTCTTTCCTCATGTTTACGTTCCCATTGCACAATAGGGGCCCGCTCCCCTCGGGGAGACACTGCTCGCCTTTGTCTGAGGCGCCACACAGGCATTCGTGCTCAGGGGGGTTATAATTTATCGCTGCCCTGACGCTGAACCCGTACGGCCCCGTTTTTACTGCTTTCTATGGCAGGACGTTAGCTGGAGCTCCTGTCTCCAGCATCATCATCTGTGGGACCTGAGGCTGCTCAGATAGTTGCAGTGGCACATCCAGCCTTCCCGTGGCTGTAGGATGCTCTGGTGACTGTGCTGCCCTGGGGCTGATAAGACTTTTTTTTTTAAGCTAAAACTGTTTTTCTCTGGTTTTCCCTGTGTTCTGTAGGGAAGCAGACTTGCCTGGCACTGGTTTTAAGGCGAGAGAAGGAGGATGATTGAGATAATTGACCATGACGTTGGGAAGTTCATAAATTCCTGGGCTGTGTGTCTTGAATGATGGGAGCACAAAGGGTTAGTGTGGGTCCTTGGCAGCCTGTTGGTTTTGCAGTTCTGTTATAAAATGGACTGAAATGCTTCAAGTTTGCTTAAACAAAAATACCAACCAACAAACAAAACCGACTCAAAAACCGAGAGGACCTTGATAGACTGAGGCTGGTGTCACTCAGCAGGGGTGCAGCTCCAGGTCTGGAGGATTTAGGGATAAAACTTGGTGGTGGTGATTAACTGCCTGCCTGGGTTTTCCATGATGCTTTTTTTTTTCTTTTTTCTTTTTTTTTTCTAAAACATGTGATGGTCGTTGGCTGTGTTTGAGTAACGAAGGGGTGGCCTTAGGGGGTTAGAGCTTGGTTGAGCATGAGGCTCTGATGTCCCCCTGCCTGCTGGTTGAGCAGGATGTATAGCGCCCACACAGCTTGACTTTTGCTGCTGGTTTGGGACGTGGAGATGGGAAATGAGGAGGAAGTGAGCAATATAACAGCTCAGCACTTGCTCCTGTTTTAAATGTTTTGTGCAAGGACCTGATGGAAGTGCTGGGATCGGACAGAAACAGCTTTGTAAGGCTTCGCATTTCATGAGGGTTTTTTATGCCATGATGGTTGTTGCTATCTCTTCTTCTATGTGTTTCCCTCAGTGATGAACCAAAAGATGATCAGGGTTTGCCTGGTCCTCTTGCAACACCAGATAGTGGGAGGAAGCGCATATATATTTTTCCGTGAATACATAGCTATAGATATTGGGTTAGGACAAGAGGAAACAGCCTCAAGTTGTGACAGGAGAGGTTTAGGTTGGATACTAGAAAAAAAAATTTCTTCAAAAGGGTTGTCCAGGTTGCTGAGGGCAGGGATGGAGTCTCCATGATCCCTGGAGGGGTTTCAAAGCTGTGGAGATGTGGTGCTGAGACATGTGGTTTAGTGGTGCCCTGGCAGAGCTGGGGGAACGATTGGACTCCAGCTGGAAAAGACCTTTCAGATTTAGCTATTCTATGTCTATACATACATACTGGAAAGAAAAGGTGAAAACCTAAAAGCATCACGTGGATCTTCTCACCCCAGTGGTCTCCAGTGGCCACAAGCAGTCAGAGTGAGAGCAGCACGTTTTTATTACACAGTTTTCAACAAGGGGCCTCAAAGACCGCTCTGGTTTGCAGCACTGGATGGATTTCTGGCTTGAGGAAGGCTGCAGAGGAGAGGGGCTGAGCTGACAGGTGATGAGGAGAAAACAAAGCTGCAGCAAGTGGTGATGACTGGACTAGATATGGCAACGATGGCCTGGTTGAGCACGGGTCAGGAGGAACCCATCTTACCACATGCGTGATCCACATGGTGGGGCTTGCTCTGCAACCTGGCTAAAGCACCCAGAGCAGTTCTCGCTTCTCTGTTTCATGGTAATTACATCATCGCTTCATCCAAACCCAAGCGGTTGCCTTGGCCCTTCTTGGCATGCTGTGGACGTGTGTTTCTGCACACTGGGGAGGGAAGGGAAGATGAGACAGAGGTAACAAAATGCAGAAGTGTTTTTCTTACTGGAACAAGGAAGGATTTCGAGTGAGTTAACCACTTTACTCCAGTTTCACATGTAAGCTGCAGTTTCTAGGTAAGGGAGGGAATCTGCGGTAGCTGCCACTGAGTGGGGTGTTTGAGAGTGACGCTGATAAGCACGTCTTTCTTGGCGATGCCAAAAGAACATGAAGTGCTGAGGGTGAAGTTTCTTCTGGCACTACAGAGCATGTGCTTGGTTTGGTACCTCAAAGGCACAAGGAGCTAAAGGAGGGGAAGATCCTCCTGCTGCCTGCCATGCTGCTTCTCCTCCTCTGCCACATCAAGAGCATTCCTGTTGAGTAGAAAGGTGGGCTTGTCTCTGAGACAAATCTGACATCTCCTTTCACTGTGTTCTCCTTGAGTTCCAGCTTTGCAGAGGGATTTTTGGCCAACAACCGTTGCAGAGATGGTTCACTGTGTCTCAGACCATTGTTCTTGGTACAAATCTACATTAGTTTTCCAGTGTCCATGTAAGCAACCAGCTCAGGTTGTCTAGGCATGGGTGTTCACTGGCAGTGGGAGGAAGATTTACTGACGCCTCTGGCTTGCAAAAGGGTCAGGAACTGAGGGCTTGACCTCCTTGTCTGATCTTCCTGTTCCAAATCCAGTTATAGGTGAAACTTATCCTTGATAAATAACCAAAGACAAGAATGTTGGTTTTCCTCTTGAAAGAGGTAAGATTAAAATTTGCTTTAGTTTCTAATAGCCAAGGGCAAAAACACTAATGGCTTAGAGTAAATGCCTCCCTACAGTCATAAATTCTGCTTCTTGGGGGATAAAGGATTTAGAGGATGATAAACAATCTCAAAATTCCCTCTTTCTTCTACTTAAAGTGAAAAATGCTACTCTGTCGAGTCAACTGGAGTCAGCCGCATCAGTCTCAGGGGTGATTTTCCATTTGTTGTATCCAGCAAGCCATCGATACCGTCCCTAAATGAATGTTTCATTAAGGAAAGGAGGCAGAAATGGGAGGCAGCAATTATTTGACTAATTTAAAGCTGGAACATTTCACTTGGCTTCTTCCAGGAAAAGAATTGCTGTGAGGTGTAACCTCTGTAGCACTTAACCTGGAGATTTTTCTTAAGCCAAGGCCTGGCTGATGCTCCATCTTCAGCCCTTGGTGGTTTTTACCAATAGGACATCACAGGCCCAGTGTCCTTCCAAGGAAGAGCTTTGTCCAGAAATATTTTTCCAGCAGCAGGTCACAGCATGTCCCTAGGAACAGGAAAATCCACTTGACTATAATGATGCTTGTGGGGCTGGAGGGGAGTGTAAGATCTTTTGAAAAGAAGCCCAGACAGACTTTCTCTTCTCCAGCTGGATTGGTCCATCCATCATGTGCTAACTATGGGCTGAGTTAAGGGATGGGGCACAGCTGTGGTTTCTTTAAAGCCTCTTATTAATGGTATCAGCATGACTGCTCAAACGCAAGAGGCATCTTGTTGTTTAACCATGAGAGAAAGCACCCCGATTATTTTTAACTTTTTTTTTTTCCAACACCTGGTGCAAGAAACAGAAAAAGAAAATTATTTTGAGGCAACAGACCCAAAGTTGGCCATCAGTGGAGTGTGTGATGTGAATCTGTTGAGGATGGCAAGAGACCACACAGCAGTGCTGCAGCTGAGCTCTTCAATGTGCCAGGTCCCAGATCAGAGCAAAATACAGGGATGGATTTGTCTGCTGGGTAAAATAATGTTGTAGATGAGGCCGGGTCATGCAACCACCTGTCTCATGCTTTCAGGTTTTATTTTTTCCGTTGTTGGGCATGCATGAGGTAGCATGGTATTTGGGGCTGGATAGATGCTACTATGCATGACCGGTGCTTCAGAGCTCAGCTGCAGCTCTGAGGATAAACATAACCCCATTGCAGGCAGAAAAGGTGCTGAGATGATGGTTTGTTAGTGCGATCTTTTGCTCTTATATGTCTCCTCTTATTAAACCAGACCTCTGGCATGCTCTGCACAGAAGGAAACAGCCAGTGATAAACACTGAGATTTAGTACTTCATACCTACCTCTGAAATGCTGAAATGAGAAAGCTCTCTGCAGTAATCTCTGAAAACAGACCATCGCGTTGTACAAAGACAGCAATTTTCCCCTCCGAAAGCAAATGATCCTAGCGAAAATCAGAAAGACGATGTGGGGGAACTAGCGGCAAATCGCTCCTTAAAAATGGTTTTGTAGCTTGATATTCCCTTACTAGGATCTGAATAGAGTATTTGGATAATAGATGGCTATAAATGCTAGATATAATAATTAGATAGAAATGCCGAGAACAACTAATCAACAAATTGTACTCTTAGGCTTGCCCAGACACATTCTAAATGGAAATTATTGCTATAAAACACTCTCCATTTAATCCCCCTGTGCTTTCAGTTCTTGGATGCTGCTTGACAAAATGGAGAGGAAAAAAAAAATCAGTAAATAACTGAGCAGCCAGCTCACAAGCAAGCTCAGAAACAGGGGGCAATTAAGTCTTTAGTAGTCATTATGTACCTGGAGATTACCCTCATCATCATCACCATCGCTGTAGTCAAGCTGGCTGCGAAGCAGTGACTGCTCGTGGCTTCTTTCCTTAGTGTTTCCAACAGCTGGAATAATTTTCTGCCATAGCTTTGCTGTGGGCATCTCATTCCCTCAGTTCCTTCCTACCCACTCTTACCCTTCAAGCAGCCTTTGTCTCGCTGTTCAATGTCATTGCAAAGTACCAAAAAAAAATGACGAGGAAGCTGCAGAACTGCACTGCTGGACCAGACAGGACCACTCCTGATCAAATCCATCCTCTTGTGGTTTCATGGAGCTGGCAGCTATCAACATCTGGGCAGCTCACCCGCCCTTCTCCCAGCTTGCTGAGTCCAGCATGACCACCAGAGAAGCTGCTGAGGAGGAGATCAGCCTCAGTCGTGCCTTGACGTGTAGAGTCAGCACAAAACACCAGCAAGCGTTGACTTTCCTGCAGAGTGAATCAGTTTTGGTGACATGGTCAGAGCCTGCTTTGCTTCTGGGGAGCCTTTAATGATGTTTGCAGATGAAACATCACTGGAGAAGGTCTCGTCTCGCCTTGGTTGAAGTTGAATGCAGTAGTAAAGTAAGCATCCAGATCCAGCTCCAAACTCACTGTGATCAAAGGAGCATTTTTGCCAGCTTTCCTGAGGTTTTGGGGAACACGCCTAGCCAAGGCAGAGGGCTAAAGCTACCTGTCCTCAAGCAGTTAAATTTCTGGATTGCTTTCAACCCCTGAACCCTTGCTTGAACCCTTTTTAGCTCATCCAAATTTAGACCTTTTGGGGAGAAGCTCAGCATCCTGAGCCTAGCGATAAATGTGAAAAGGCAAAAATTGCACATGCAGCAGCATTGCTTTACCAAGACCCAGATGTATGTTGTCACAAAACAAACCATTTTTTATTCCTGTGTCTTAGACCAGGATTGGGATATTCAAAAGGTAATGATCTCCTGGGTTAGGAAGCCGGCTGCTCTGTTCTTCCTTCCTTCCTCAGCAACACGAGGCCACAAGAGGAGGTCAAAAGATGATTCTCTTTTCATTATTCTTAATCCAATTCTTCTGTGGAAATGGATGCTCTTTTTATTGAATCCATTTATTTAATTGCTGCTGCTGGAAAGCTATTTCGTGGGCCACAAGTAGTTAGAAAAGCTTGGATGATTTCCCTTTTATTGGAGTTTAGGGTTTGCTCAGGGGAAGGATGGTGCTCAAGTCTGCTAGAGACCTTGTCTTGATGCACCCATCCTACTTGATGGGCTCTGATACACAAGGCTGACCAAAGGAGCGTCCTTCCTCCTCACCCATGTGGGACAACTCAGCATCATTGCCCTTGCTATGGAGGAGTTTTTTCCCTTGGCTCAGAATATCTGTGCCCTGTCCATTATCGGACCTTTCATTAAAGTTGGGTTGTTCCTGCCTCATCATGGATTGCTCCATGATGGAGCTTCCTGGTGGAACATCAGCTTTGCTGTGGAGAAACCCCCAAGCCCCTCCAATTTTGTGCTTGTAGCCACGGAAAATCTTCCGAGGTGAGTCTCTAAACTCTATTCCTGGTGGCATGGAGCCAAGTGATTTTCTCAACCTCTGTCTCACCACTCCCTGTTTATCACCTCTGCTAGTTGCTGGCATTTTGGACAGCCAAGTGGGGTAGAGAAATATTGCAATGATGGCTGTGATCACCTCAAACGACCCCAGTTTCACCCCAAAAACATGGCATTGGGGTGTTTTCCCCCTGATTTCCAAGCGGAGCCCCTTAAGCCTGAGCTAAAAAGCCTGACTGAGAGCTGGCTCTGCTCCCAGAGCGCCCGGCCACCCTCTCTGTCTGTCTTGCCAATCGATTTTCCCTCCCAGAGCCAAGCGCTGCCTGCGGGCCCGCTCAGATTGATGCTGCCGAGGAAACGAAGGAAAGCGAAAGGAAGAAATAAGGTTTTGACTCCAGGCGCTGAAGGCAATTGTATTTTTCCCTTGGAAACTCAAGCTGGAGTTGGCTGGGATCTGTCAAGCTGCGAGTTCTCACATGTTTGGTTAATATTTAGGGTGTGATTCATCACTGAATCACTCTGTTATTTTTTTGGGCTCTATTTGGAGGAGCTCCTCTGTCACTGGGATAATACCAGCCATCTGAGGTCCTCCCACCCTTTTATTTTAGTATCTCAGTCTCATATGTCCCTATCCTCACAGTCACCCAGCAGGACAGGGAGGTGGTGTCCTCTCTGCCTGGCACAGGGACTTGGAGGCACACTGGTTGTGGGCATCAGAATTCTGACCCTAAATCCCAAACTGGTCAAAAGCTCCAGCCATCAGCTGGTGAAGCCCTGGTGTGATGCCATGTGGTCCATGTGTAGCAGAAGGTGGTACACGTGTGGCATCGCAACCTCTCTCGTGGGATTTGCTATGCTTTAGGTACTCCTTGGTGCATGGTGGGTCATAGACCAGCTCCTGCTGCTGTGTGCTGGTTAATAGCTGCACTGCTTGTCTCTATTCCTGGGAGACCACCTGGGGGGACGAAAGAGGAGCATATGTTCCTCCAGAGATGGCCACGGTCAGTGTTTTCCACATACAGATCTCTGCTCTAATTGCAGGTGGAAGACAGCATGATGGATGTGTATGATCTCGTGTACGAGGAGGTGAGGAGGAACACCTCCAGCTTCAGGAGGCACGAGCTGATGGCCATCCACGAAGCAGTAAGTTGTCTTTCAGCCTTAGCAGAAAACCTCGCCCTGAGGTATCTTTCCAGCAGCTGCAGAAGGCTGGGGCTGACCCTGTACTCTATCCTTGTGGTTGCCATCATGCCATTTTCCCTCGGGAACTGAGTCCTCCAGCCTGCTGTGAATTCCCCTCCTCCCTTCCTCCTCTTTCTGTCCCAGGTTTCACCAATCAGATTATCAACAGGAGGAAAGGGTCACCTCCCTGATCATTGCTCTGGAGGAAGATCTTCAAAGCTTCTGCACTGCAGCTGATATTTATCTGTTATCTGTCTCAAGAGGCCCTCTGCCCTGCTCCCTATCTGTGGTATGAGGAGGTGGATCTACACCTCTCTGGTGTCCCCAGTCAGGTAGAGAGAGGTGAGGAATCCTACATTGTCCAGCAGAAGTATTTAGACTTGGCTATTTCTGTTCACCCTTGAGCCGGTGGCTGAGGAGCACTGGAGGCACTGGTGGCCTTGTGCGATGCTGGAGGCTGCCAGCAAGCTCCACAAAGCCACCACCCAGGACGCTGCTGGCACAGGGGGTTTCTCTGTAGCTCAGTAGGTGGGCAAGGGCGGTTGCCCAGAGCACAGGGAGGACACTTACCCTCAAAGCCTTAGAAGATGAGCGAGGATGTCCCCCATGGTGAGAAACTCTTGGGTCCCCACTGAGTAAAGGAGATGCCGCCTCCTTGCGCAGCAGGGACTGTTTGGGTAGTGAGTTCATGGCACGCAGCAGGGCTTGACGGGAAGGTCAGCTCCACTCGCCTGCTTCCAGACACCTCCCATGCGACTCCCTTTATTCTCCTGTGTTTTCTTAAGTCATTGCAACAAGGACTTGCCGAAGCTGCTTTCATCCGTGCTGCTCAAAACACAGAAAAGGGCAAATGTTTCTCATTGCAGCCATGGGGGTGGCCTCAGAGCTGTGACGAGGAGTGGTGGTGCTTGCTCTGCAGCTTGGTGGAGCAGCACACCCAGAGTCCCCCTTGGCAAGGAGAGCCAGGCACAACAGCCAGCTTCAGCAGTTGCTTATTTTATCTTCTTCAATTGATGGAGAAACAGTCCTTATACTCCTATTTTGTTTTTTCCTTTCTGTTAGAGCTCCAAGCTGGGAAACCAGTGAGCCCCCAGCAACACCCCCTCAGCCCATAATGAGCACTAGAAACATGAGTCTGTGCGTCTCATGATTTTCCAGAGCAGCCACTGTGAGAGCTGGTGTGACCATGGCAGGAGGGCTTGGCCCCAGCCCCAGGCAGCAGTCCTGGAGAAGCACGGGCAAGTTTGGGTCCAGATCCATCCACCTCCTCTGACTTTAATTCCCGTTGCTGCTCTTGCTGATTGCACACCTCCTTGCTTCGCTTCTTGCAGCCCTAGTTGTGTAGCCCTACCTGAGGCAGCTGGGAGGAAGGGTGGTGACCCATCACCGGCACCTTCTGCTGCAGGAGCTTGAGGCAAGGGGAGGGTCCAGGCAGGCGGCTGGCAGATCCTCTCTCTTCCAGTTCCTGTGCTGCGGGAAGCGCTCTCCATTTGGCGACACGGCCAACGTTGAGCACAAGACATGCCCACCCGGCCAGGTACACGATGCAAGACAGGTAAGGGGCAGGTTGGCTCCCACCCCACGGTGAGGTTGTGCTGCTGCTCGCTGACTGTTTAAACCTCACTGGTGTTTAAGTGTTAATGAGAACGATGGCTTTTTCATGGGTTGGGTTTGCTGTGGGTTGGGGTTTATTTTCTCGGGGTTTTGTTGTTTCAACCAGGAGGCATCTCACCCGCCGGAGGA
Source organism: Todus mexicanus (assembly GCA_013389965.1). Classification (NCBI taxonomy): domain Eukaryota; kingdom Metazoa; phylum Chordata; class Aves; order Coraciiformes; family Todidae; genus Todus; species Todus mexicanus. The sequence goes on along the minus strand of WEIS01065941.1, from coordinate 771 downwards.
GCCCCAGTGGATCAGCAGGTCTCAGAGCTGCAGATGTGGTTTCCTTCGCAGCTCTAGAAAGCCGTCAAAATGCTTGTGTTTGCAGCTTGTCGCTTCCCCCCAGCTTCCTGCTCATCTCCTGTGCATGCAGACAGTGTGAGATATCAAGGGCATGTATCTGAGCTCAAAAACACCGCTGAACTTTCCCACATGATGCTAGTTTGAGGTTTAGAGAGTGTCCCACTAACAGCACGTGTGGAATTTGCTTCAATTCCTTTCTCTCAGGGCATTAAATAGGTATTAAAATGAGGAACTTTCCGTGAAAAATTTTTTCCTGATGTAAGGGTTGTCAGGCATTGGAACGGGCTGCCCAGGGAGGGGCTTGAGTCGCCATCCCTGGAGGTGTTTAAAAGCTGCATAGATGTGGTCCTTGGGGACATGGTGTAGTGATGGACTTGGTAGATTAGGGTAAATGGTTGGACTTGCTGATCTTAGAGGTCTTTTCCAAGCTAGATGATTCTGTGAACTCGTGAAGCAGGATGATGATGCCCAGCAGTAGCTTTGCCAAGGATGCTTCATTCCTCCTCTTCACTGTATCTCAGTGAGGTTGATGGAGAGGCCAGCACTATTACACTGCCTCTATGCTGAAGCCACAACACAGACTTCATCTTCTCTGAGCAAATCTATTGTATAATTAGTTTTCTTCTGCTGGAGTAGCCAAATCAGCTGAAGTAGCTAAAGCCGCCAGCATCAATAGACGTGTTGTCCTCAGGAAAAAGGAAAAAAAAAAAA
>WEIS01065933.1:45565-82118 GCA_013389965.1 Todus mexicanus | reverse complement strand
CCCCCTCCCTGGTAGCTTCAGGAGACCTCTGTCCCTACTACTGTCTCCCCAGGATCACCTCAATCCATCCTCTGTCCCTCCCTGCTTCTACTGCCAAGGCAGATGGAACTTGTCTCTATGCAACATCAGCAGGGACCCTCTCAGCCCAAATGTTCTGCTGATGGCCAACACCCCCCATTTCACTCCCAAACTTCCCAAGAGCCACCTGGGGACTACGGTCTGCTCTGCACGTTTCCCTGGACCGAGCCCCTTTGATCGAGCGCTGCGGGGCAGTAAGTGTGTGCCAGATTTTTGCCCAGCCTTGCGTAGGTTGAGTGAACTTCAAATTCCCGCTTGGGGCCTGGGGAGGGCAGAGAGAGCCTGGAGATGCCGCCTGCATCTCCACGTCTACTGGGCACCCTGGCTGGCTGGCTGGGAGTCCAACAGGCTCTTGGTGCATGAATCATCACCCTTCTCCCAGCTGCACTGGTGGTCCCTCACCACAACGGGAATGCCTGAGTCAGGGAGAGGTGTTTCCAGGGCTGTGTCTCAGGAGGGTTAACAGAGGGTGGCTGTGGAGGCAGGAGCGCCTGCTGATGAGGGGCAGATACTGTTCGATGAGCTGGGGGGGCTGGGTGCTGGTCCTGCACAGGGCTGAAGCTTTGCTGCATCATTAAAAGAGTTTTAAAAGGTGCTTTCCAGAGCAATAAACTTGAAGCCTCTGTGAGCTGCTTTTAAACATGGACTCAACCCCCAGCCTCTCAGAGGTGCCAAAGGCAAATGGCACTGAAAGCTTTTCAAAGCTCTGGTGTCCTCATGCCCTGGCTGGATACCCTGCACAGCAACTCCAACATCTCATCCAGGGCTGGAGCATCTCGGCTCAGCTGTGGTGACAGTGCCCTGCTGAGGTCTCACCAGAAGCCTCGCTGCTCCCAAGGGTTTTGCAGGCTCTTGAGTTGTAACAACAATAACAACAGGAAGGTACAAAAGGAGATGATTTAAGTAGCTCGAGAACAAATGGTTTCCCTGTTTGCTTGAGTGTCACCTGCTCGGCATCTGCTCTATGATATGGATGTACTGTTTTCTCTTGAGCAATGAAGATCTGCATTTCTAATACCTTAAAAAAATATATTAATAAAATCTAACATGAACAAAGTGATTTCTGGCCCTCTTTGCATATTACAAAGTGGTGAGATGGGCACAGACCCAATTCCTTTGTTCTTTTCAGATCTCTGCTACTGTGAGCAATATTTGTCAAGAGATTTGAGGCTGCAGATGAAAAGTGCTACCTACGGACCAAGTATTACTACTGCTTTAAACTCACACCCTTTGAGCCGGTTGCCTGTCCCTGTTTAAAGGGAGGCGTGTGGCAAAACAGGTAGGACAGACACCGGCTGCCAGGATGCCCTGGGTCCTTGGCTCGTCCTCACCGCTGACTGCTTGATGTCTCTGGGGACATCCCGCATGTCATCCAGCACAGACCCTCACCATTGCTAGCACCAGAGTGGCAGAGAGGAATGCAAAACTTGGGTGGGGAGCTGCTGAAAAGTATCTTTTTAAGACCTAGGTTGTGAGCTGGAGCTGAACATGCTATTTGAATGCTGGCTCTGGTGGGTTTAACACCAGAAGAGCACTGCATGGTGTGCAGATGGGGTTTGATGGCGTGGTGGCTGGGGTTGAGCAGCACAAACTTGGATGGACATGCAGGGAGGCATTAGATCTCTCCATTACTTTTTGGAAAAAGCTGGGCTGAACTGACTGTAGCTCTCCATGATGAAAGTGCAAGTGCGTGAGGAGGAAAGATTTGATTTGATTTGATTTTTCGGACTATACATCTACACTGACAAAACTTTACTGCACAAAAGCAACTGGGAGACACCCTGTCATGTCCTGCTGTCACACGGGGCTGCAGCCAGAGAGTGGGGAGCCATCCCAGACTCCCCAGCACCAACAAAGAGAAACTCATCCATGACATTATGTTCTGCACAACAGCAGCTCGGATTAAGAAGGGTTTTCTTGTGCTGGAAACTCCATGAATAAGAATGTTAGGAATTGGCTCAAGCCACCAGTGACATAATTAGAAGGCTTTTGATATGCCAATTTGGCTGATCTCAGTTACTTCCCCCTGGTGCTGGGGAGTGTCAGCAGAGGGATTAGCCTCCAGTCACTTCCTGACACTCTGCTAAATCTTCTCCCTCTTTGTTCTTCATCCAAGACAGGGGAAAAAAGGAAAAACAGGGAAGCAGCTCAGAAGATACTGAAGTGAAGCTGTGTGTGCCGAATCCCTGACCTGCCTTCAGTTTACACTACAGGCTCTCCTTAGGGGTGTAATGCAATTACGGCTATAACTGGGTGCTATACATTTTAATCCCATTAGAAACAGCCCTTTAACAGCTCCTCACTGACTATAATATGTAATCTCATTAGAGACACTACCTTTATATCTTGTACAAGAATATCCAAGCAGAAATCAAAGGCTGGGATAAGGCTAACATGGTTTTCTTCTTTTTAAACACCGCCTGCTTTCTTCTCTGTGTTTGAGGTGCTGGTGCACAAGAGGAACACAAGGTTTGGTGGGGCCAGGCTGGATGGGGCTTGGGGGTAGCTCTGTCATGACTCCTTCAGCACCCATCCTGCCCTGCCAGGGATGCGGTACTGCTGCATTTGGAGCTGGTGCACAGCCCTTTTGCTTGCCCAAGTCTCCTGGCCTGGTACACGTGGGGATGTGAAATCATCCTTGTCGACCTTGGAGCTGGTTCCGTGCAAATTCAAGACAAATATTGTCCAAGGATGGGCCAATGCTGCAAGGATTTCTCCTGCTGGAGCGTGTTTTGCTGCGCTGCCTCCCACGATAACAAACTACGCTGACCAAAGCCCTGGCGTGCGGGTACAGCTGTGTCTACATCACATCTGCTTGTGTTGCTCTGCCAAAGGGGGGAAGCAGAAAGGGAGGGGTGATTTTTTTTAGCTGCTTTCCTCAAGGATCTATCAGCTCTCAACCCTCTCCTTCCAGTGCAATCTTTGAAGCTTTGGGTCAAGTTCAGGCAAATTTTCAGGAGGGAAGGCAGACTTGAGGACATTCAGTTCCTACATCTTTTAAGAAAATATACTCCCGGACGGTTTCCAGGTAGGCTTGACCTCAGTAGAGTTCAGCACCCACATGGGAGAGAGACAGCCTGAGTGTCCCACCCATGGGATCCCCCAGCCTGGTGGGATTGTGAGAATTCAACTCTCGGCCGAGCACCGGCCCACAGTTTGATGGGGGTTCACGTGTCACTCTGGTTCTAATTCAGCTCAGATGATGTCGAAATAGCAGCTCAGCTGGGCGGGAGAGTACAAGGCTCAGACAGAGCAGCAAAGGTCACAGAGGGAGGACAGGAGGACAGGACAGACCTGTTGCATGGGGACTGCAGGGCGGTCCCCTCTCCACTGTTGAAAAACCGAGATACTGCAGCCAAGGACAGGCAGGACCCAGCCCTGGGCTCTTGCTGAAGGGAGAACAGCTGTCCCCGGCTTAGTCTGAATCGTAGTATGAATCGACATGGACCAGGATGGCAACAAATTACTTGGGCATAAATCTATTAAAAAGAAGGGGAAATGAGTGCTGTTGAACTGAGCTGCACATCAGCCTGGTGTTTAGGGGTCACCGTGCTTGTCTTCTTGATGGGACTTAAGAGATCTTGATCTTTGGGATCTTTAAAGACTGCAAAGACACTTATTTTTGCAGAGGGGGGGATGTTAATCCCAGCAGATTCAAAGGGGCGATAAAGGACTTTGTTTCTTGCTCTACAGTAATTGCAACTTCTGACAACTCTGATAAACTAAAATGAGGTTCTCAAAAGCATCCACCCAAGGCTTTGTGGGGTTGCAGTCAGGGTTGTATTTAAATGCCCCTAATGAGTACCTACAGCAAATGGGAAAGACATGCAAATCAGATGTCTAATTGAATGGGCCTTTGAAGGAATATCCCAAGCCGCTGGGTAATTGATGGGTTATCTTTCCACCGGCTTGCCTTGATTGCATCTTCTTCCGCATTAGTCTTTCCTAGGAGTCTGGTTTAACAGGAAAGCTGATGCATCAGGATTAAATGCAGATCTTCCTCGCAGACTGAACGAGGACATTTGCTGCCCAACTGTGCGACCCTTTTGCAAGGCTGTTATTATTAAAATCTCTCCAGACAGGTGTTTCTTCCAGGCATGGAAGTGCCTCCCCATACTGCGTCCGAACCTTGTGCCCAATAAACTGCCTTATGATCTGCTTTGCAAAGCGGAGTCGTGACAGACCAAATAGCTTCCCTATCAAGTTTCTTGGGTCCACTTCTCCAGCAGGTGTAAATGGAGGTGACTGCCTTCATTTGAGTGTAGCACAGCTGATTCACACCATATGGAAACGTGACTAGTCTGACCCATCGACTCCATTGTTATCTCGTAAGGATTTATCAGTGTTGCATATATGAATTTTGCTTTGCTTAAGAGCCTTGTGTCTTGCTTGTGCAAGAGCCAGTTGCTAGCAGCCACCGTTATGGGCTAGAAAGCTTGTAACTCAGTAATGAGTAGGAAAAAGATTCCCCAGTTGGGGAGTGGCGTTACCCTGAACCTGTTTCAACTCAGAACTGAGGCTTAAATCCCTACATTTGGGGATGTTTCTGTAATAGAGTTTTCTGGGCCGTGTAAACTCTCTCCAGCATCTTTTACTGACTGTGAGGGCTGAATTTTGCCAACAACATGTGGCACCTGAGGCCGTTGAGATGTGCTGGGGCATTTGAGACATCCTCACGGGCCAGTTTATGTGTCTGTGGGAGATCGGTGCTCTTCTGGAGTGGCAGCTCATTGCTAGAGGAGATACTTGAGTGCATCTCCACACCTCTCTTAAAGGAACAGATTTTTAGCCATAGAGTCCATAGAGGTTAAAATTACTTTCTTGTAGTCCCTGATGATTACAGGAGGGGTAGGTTTTAACCACAGCTTCAACTTTCCCCATATGCGTTTCTACAGCTTTCAGAGCAGAGTGTCAGGGATGCTGATCCAGGACAGTCCCCGACACTGAGCTCATCACTCGGTTTATCTACAATTGTTACAGGTGTAGAAACCCACAGTTCATGCCCAACACTCCAACACCAGCCTCAAGTTCCCCATAGAAAGCCAGCACCAGGATCCTGACTGTAGCTTGTTGCACCTGAAGGGCACAAACACATTTCCCAGCATCTTGGATGAGCCCTGGCTTTACTTTGCATCCCTCCTGCTGCCGTTCGGACCCTGACCCACAGGTCTTCCCTGACTTCAGCTGCCTTTGATGCCTGTCATAGTAAATCATTCAGTTCCTGGCTACATCCTGGCCCGTTATTTACTGTTGCTTTCTAAACCACGCCTAAATACCTTCTTTTGCTCTTCATCTTTAATTTTGCATCCCAAACCAAAGTATTAATACCAATATCCTTGCAGATTCCCGACATCCAGAATGCGAGCTAGCAGCTCTGTCTTTCTGCCTTCCTCCTCCCTACACTTTCACAAAGATTTTGCTCTTGAGTAGCCCTGGGCCAAGGCAGCGTGTGGGGTGAGGCTGGTTTGCAAAGCCCTCAGAGGGGCAGCAGGCAGAGCATGGCCTCACTCTTTCTGGTGTCTGGATACTGTGACTGTCTTGCCCATTGTTGGGTTTGTCCTAAAGCCAGCATGGGTTGGCGTCACCAATGCACCACATCCGAGGGGTGCGAGGCAGGGGCTTGGCTGGAGCGAGTCTCTTCATAACCATCCTCATGCAGGATCTCAGTTCTGGTTCCTGCCCACTGGCCTCGCTCGGTGGTGCTGGACCTCTTTTGCTCTCATCAGTTTGCTCACCAGCACTTGCCATCCAGCTACACTGCAGCCTTTGCACCGCTGGCCCCTTTCCTGAGGAGCACGCTTCCCACGCAGCTTTTACTCTTCCACCAAAGCTTTCATCCAGACTGTCCACACACAAGCCCTGAGAGACAGGGTTAGTGCACGGTGTGAACCTGGCTGTGTGCCTGCCTGGGCATATAGGTTACAGCCTGGGTTTCGCTTCAAAGCAGGCTTTGACCTGTCTACTGTGCTGGAAAGATGGAGTTAAAACCTGGAGAGACTAACTCTGATTTGGGTAGCTTGCCAACGGTGGCCACAGTTCACTGGGGCTGTATTTCTGACCACTGCAACTATTCCCTGTTTCTCAGACATCAAACATTGCTTGCTGTTTTCTGCTGCTAGCCCAAGACTCTTGTTGGAGGTAGGTCTTGGCTTGGACAGACACATGTAGTGGACACCAAACTGCAGAGATCTCTCCCAACATCTCTACTCTCATGAGGGGGCATCTCTAGTCCAGTAGGAGCAGATGCCCCAGATCAGAACCAAGGTGACCCTGTTACAGATGCCTCGAGATTGCCTTTGTTTCACTTTCTTTTGATCTCTTTGTACCCCACAGTACAAACGCAGGAGGAATGAAGGGAAATATCATCCTTCAGCTATTCATGGAGCTGAAATCCTTCCTGGCTGGCACAAATGAAGTAGGGGCTACAGAATTACATGAGGTGCAGGGGCCTTGGAAGAATCATTTCCTCTTTCAGATTTGCCAGGGAATAAATGCTCCTCAGACATTACAGCAGCACTGGTAGGAGGCCAAGGATGGATTATCACCACTCTGTCCCAACTAGACTTGATGATGAAACTCAAAATCCCTACTGCCCTGAGCTAGGGACTTGCCAGCAGCCAAGCCTAAGCTGGTTAGCCATCTCCTGCCACCACCTGGGGTAGCCAGCTCCTTGCTGTATTGCTGTGGTCTCCCACACTTCCATGTCTCAGTGCTGGCAAGCACCGTTGTGTGACCATCTCCTTCTAAAGCGGATGTTGCCAGGATGCTGGTGATGTCCTTGGGGCTCCATGTCTTTGTGATTTCACCCTGCCACGTGTCCTGTCCTGCATTGCCAGTGCCTCTCCATAGGGAAAAACCACGTATGAGAGCAAGCATCAGTCTTTTTCCTTCTAGACTGGTTTGCATGATGCTCTCATACGTGGTGTATGTATGGCAACGGCTATTAGTGCTGCTTCTTACTGGAGAGCTTAATTTTTGCTTTGGTTTTCAGCCATAGAAAAGTCAGACATCTTAGGTGGAGAAACCTACCCCCTGGACCTGCCTTTCTCTCTGCATTGGCTATAGAGTGGGTTTGGACAACTTTCAGATGGCTGACCCAAGGTCAGGTGAATGCCACCCTAACTGTGGCAGCTTGTGTTCTGTGCCCTTCAGTGCCACCCCACTCCTGGTGTCCCTGTTCCTGGAGCTAGACAGTTTTTCTGGGCTGCTATTCATGTCTTTTCCCAGATTGGTTGTGCCTTTTCTTCTTCCCCTATTTTTTGAGATCTAACAGTTATCAACATGTTGTTGCTTTTTCTGCTGAAGTCACCAGGGAGGATGTGAGATCACTTCCAACGCTGATCCTTAGGAAGCCCCACTAATGATCTCCCTTCCCTTCAGCTGCTTTTTTCCTGCAAGGTCACTGCTCGCTGCTCTCAGGTGGGTCCCCACTCCCCTCCAGCTCGTGGTGGCATCCACCTCCTCCAGAGGAACTTGCCATGCCCTGTGTGCCACTCCAAAGACTTAGAGCATTCTTCAAGTCTCCAAAACATTTACACTGGAAAAATGAACTGTCCCTCCTGGTGTTTGGGAGATCTTCTGGTGCTCATCATGCTGTTGATCCCAGAGGGCCTAACTGACAGTCCACTTTCCTCCTTTCTCATATATAGGGACCCTGGGCTGTTCTTCAATTGAAGGCGGTGTTCACTTGTTCCTTTCCCAACTTGACAGCTTTTGCAGAGTGGGACAATCTAGTTTTCTGGGCTTGAGCACTTCAAACCACTTCCTCAGCCATGGACACTTTCTTCTCGGGACTCTTTTTTTCCCTGTGCCCAATATCTGCTCCCTGTGGGGACTTGAAGCAGAAAGCCTTTGGATTCCTCAGGATGACTTAAACCAACTCCCTTTTACCTGGCCTTTACTTCAGCGTTTCTTTCTCCTTTTATTTTTATTTAAATGAGCAAAAAAACCCCAAAACTCTTAGTGGTTGTTACCTTTCCAGCACCTCTCATTTTTTGAGGCTGTTTTTTAATTTTCGTTCCTTTAAGTTGTACCTTTCTTTGTTGACCTCTCTCCTTTTTCTTCCTCCCCTCCTTTCCTGTCTCCCCTTTGTATCCCATTTCTCCTAAGGTACCTGACACCTGCCCATGGGTTCCTACAGTAACCGGGGAAGCGCAGCATCGAGCCTGCTTTTGTTTGAAGGTGAAACGAAGCACCGTTTCACCAATAAAAAAGTTCTGACTGTCAAGCAGTGCGTTATTCAGGGCTGATGAATAACTTAGAGGAGATCAAAAGATATTGAGCTAAAAGAATTATTATACAGGAGCCTACGGGACCACACAGATCTCCTGTTCCAACTAAAAAAGTCCCAAATTAACCCCCCACACCTCATCCCCCTGAAAAAAAAAAAAAAAAAGCGTGTGTGGTCTTGAACAGCCAAAGAAGCAAGCCATTATTTGTAAGTCTGCTATATAAAGCATAATTATTATCCTTTTTATCATCCAAGTTATGGGGCAGGCTTTTCCATCTTTACTCACGCCAAGTAGCACCTCGTGTCAGAAATAGCCTCACTGGTTTCAAGGGGATGAGTCATCCCGCAATCAGGTAGGAGGAGAACAAAGATAGACACGACTTCCCGGACTGGATCACCCCACCGCTCTCTCTCCGATGCACGATCTGGCTCCACGGCACCTATCAAAGAAGAGCAACCGCCGGGAGCGTTGGTGCAGGCGTGCCTTCCTGATGGCCTGCAGGCTGGAGACGGCCCACCAGAGCAATGCATCTGGTCCGCAGCTCCCTCCTGCTCACTCACCTTCCCGACAGCTCTCAGATGTGGGCAGGAGCACGCTGTGGGCTGTGTGAACTGTTCTGGCAGCCGACAGTCCCACTCCCACTCACCTCCTTTCCCATAGCCCCACAACCATCATGTGACCATCACATACTGGGAAGACTCCAGTGGGGTTACCTGACAAAGAGGCTCCTCTCTAGTCATTGGGGGGCAGCCTGATGCCACCCCACTGTGGCTGAGAGCCCAGGCAGTTCTGTCTTGGAGGAAGGTGAAAATAAACAGCAATGCCACGACTCAAAAAAATGTATACAATGAAAAAAACCCACCTTACTGACCATCAACAGAGGCCAGGAGTTGTCCTGGACCGAGAGCCTGCTTTTGTCAAGAGCCAAATTTTGTACCATCTGAGAGCTTGCACACACCCTCTGGAACCAGAATTTAGATTTTCACCACTTTTTTTTTTTCCCTTCCATTTTTTTAATGAACAAAGGAATTCCAAGGGGAAAAAGGGCTGGCTGTTTCCTCTGGCTTGCCCTCACTGTTACAATTTGAAACCCACATCTGGGATTCAAAGTGTGGAGCGAATGGATTGGGCTGACGAACTGCTCTGGGTTCCAGGGGAATTAACCGTTTGCCCAAATGCTCTGAGGTAGCTCTTTAATATTCCAGTGGGAATAACACTACTAAAAAAGGAAAACCCATTAGTACACGTCTGCTCTTGCAGAGGCCCCTCTGCTCCTCTAAGGATGAGACCTTACAGAAGGCTCCCGAGTTGTTAGAGGTATCACCCTGGATGGCTCTGATAATGAGCAATTTTAGGACAATTTTATTCCCAGCTACCCCAAAACATCTCCCCAGCCCTCACAGTCGCTGCCATTGACTATTAGAAGTTGCTCTAATTTAATCAACCGGTCTGTTCACTGTGGTGAGTGCCGTGCTTTGAAGATACATTAGAGCACACGTAGGGAAACACTGAGTAATGCAGGAAGATAAGCAGCTGTGTTTGAAGCTGAGGATCCAAGGAGCCATGGAGGAGCACAGAAGGCACATGAAAAAGGTGGCATCATCCCAGCTCCCTGAAGGAGTCCCGAGGGCCCAGATCTTTGCCCTTGGGTAGGTAGGTTGGTTGCTTCACACTCAACATCCAGCCCTGCCTCCCCATGTTACGTGCAGCGGCTTTTGTCCTTTTCTCCAGCGCTCCTCTCTTGATGCTCCTCTGTTCCGTGGTGGAGACCAAAGATGATGGCCACCATTTTGTCTTGTGGCCAGTTTGAGTGGAGGAATGGGTGGGAGCAAACAGAACTGGTTGCCACTCACATAGTCCCTACCTCTCCTCACTTGCTTCCTCAGGTTCATTTCTTAGCAATAATAACTTTACTAACGCAAAGCCAACAGTAGAGCAAGGCCGCCCCAGGCTGACTCCATGTGAAGGAGAAGAGCTGAACACCAAACCCTCAGATCCTGGAGGTGGAAGCTCAGACACTCATATGAGTCTTTTCGACCCTATAGGGTTGTACATTAGTGTAGGAAACTGGACAGATTACCCCAAAATCATATCTTAACTCCATGACCAGGGTATGGGGACAACAATGGGAAGTGAATCCCCAAGAACAGAGATCACTAACATATGATCTTCAGAAATTATGTGATCCTTGGTCTCCCTCTGTGGTCACTGGTGGCCATGGGTAGCTACTGCCAATGGGAACTAGACTAGCAAGGAAGACAGAGCTTTACTTTGAGCTCATTTAGTTCCTCGATCTCTATTTTAGAGCAAGAGCAATAGCAAAGCTTGTGAATCCTGGATCTAAGGAAGAGCAGGGCTCTCAACTTCTTTCCGTAAGTCCATTTTGTCAGCTGTGAACCAGCACCAGACCACCCCAGAAAAGTATGTTATGAAGATCATCTTCATCTGGAGACATTCAGGTGCCAGTTTGTCTTGCAGCACATCCCAGAGCTCACATAGGACCAACGGGCGTTTGTCCCAGATTAGGCAGCCAGGACATCTCTGAGAAGCTCCCGAGTGGAATAAACATCCCCAAACTCATGAAAGGCAAATCACCTCCTCTAATACCCGGGTGCTTTTTCCATGTGAGCAGGTGCAGATATTTTCTGGCTTGTGCCTGCCACCGGGCGTAGGTTCTACCGAGCTGTTATCTCTCTCATCAGATGATACAAGTTCGCAGGCTCATCTCCTTCCAAGAATGCAACTGACTTAAAAAGAGTTCAAAAGAAGATTAGGTTTCAAGGTAACTGGAAGCTATTCAGTCAAAGCCAAGCTGCATAAAGCGAGGGGAATCCTCCTTCTACCTCCATGGCTGTGCAAGGCAAGTGGGAACATGAGAAGGGAGCTGAGAAAGTGTGTACCTTCTTCACAGACACAAACAGGACTGCAAATTGGAGACAACCGCTACAAATTTAGCTAAAGATGCTTTAGAAATTGTAGCTTGCCAATGTTTTGCTTATCGAGCTGCCGTGTTTGCCGGCAATTATCTCAGCAGAGCTTGCACAAATAAAAACACCTCTTGTCGCTGGTGCTCCTTTGGCAGCGGGGAAGGTGGTGCAGGGGATGGCACTGGGGCATGCAGAGGCCTCAGCAATGTGAGCAGTCGAGGGCTTAGTTGGTGGAAAGCCCCCAACCTGCAGCTGTGGGGTCCATGGCACTGTGCTAGTGGCAGGTGGGAGCTGCAGGCTGGGTATCCCCTCCTTTGGTAGCTCTGTCTGCCTATCCCTATGTCTCTCATCCATTCAGAAGCAGCAGGAGCAGCCACCTCCACTCTCCCAGCTGTACTGTCATTGTCCTGACCTATCTCCCATCTTCAAACACTCAGCCTCAACTCACTTCATCCTCTTGCCACTGTTGGTTGCCCAGTTGAATGCTGTGAATTGGCCCCACAATAGAAATGGTTTAGTGCAAGAGAGAATTAGGTGATGTTGGACAAGGTGGAAATAAACACCTAAAGGTGGAGATGATCACAGCTGGAGCCTGGTTTGGAGGACACGTACGGCATGGACAAGCTGCAGGGAGACATGTGTGGTGTCCTCCTGGCTTGGCTGTGCACCCTCAAGATGTAGTGGGACCAGGTTCTTAACACCTGGAGGCACGATGGTGCCTGACTCCCGGTGAAAGCTCGTCCATGGGCTTGGACATTAATTCTTCCATACTTCTATCATGTAATGTTTGTTTTATGACTGGATCCTGTTACACTGGTTGGGCTTATATTAAGAGACGGTATGACCCAAGTCCTGTCTGGAGGAGTTTTGGATACGGCTTCATTACAGAGCAGCACATGATATGCAACTAGCTGCTCCTGCAGTCATAGGGAAATTCCTCAGATCATGGGATAATTCAGGTGGAAAGAGACCTCTGAAGGTTGTCTAGTCCCAACCCCAGCCCTTTCAAGGTTTGGCAGTGAGATCTGGGGCAGCCTGACCCAAAGCCTTGTTATTTGAGGACACACAAAAGATGGCTTTGCCATGCGCCATGGGAGAGTGTTCGTCCCTCATGAGCCTCTGAGGCTTGGCCACCATGAGGACACCTGCAGCTGACTCCACCACTACAGAGATGCCCTCCACTGAGGGCTGAGGACACACAGCACATACATGTTTGGACAAGCCAGGCTCTCTTATAACATGACTGCCAGGGAGTTGTCCACACCCTGGGTTATTTTAAAGCTCTCTCGCCCACCACCACCCAGTCTCTCCAAGCCCTGCCCCAACCACAGAGCAGTTGGCAGAGGAAAGTTTAATCCCACAGGGCTGGACAGGAGGAGAAAGTGCGTTTGGTGGCCAAAAGCCAAGAGGTGCTGCAAAGCTGCTGGCCCAGCCAGTGCCACCCAACCCACTGGGTGCTGCTGGACCCTACAGAGCTACCTCGCTCCAATGGCTGCTGTGCATCCCTGATCATATGAAGGTCTCATGCTGCTTTCATGGTCAGGCATGCTCTGCTTCCATCCTCCAGTGCCTTATGTCAGGGTGCTGGGTGGACAAGCCAAAGAGGATAGTAGGTCTGAAAGCCCTGAGAAATGTTGCAGAGCTGTCCCATGGTTGAAAGGGTCACCCATGGGAGATCCTCTACACACCTCTGATGACTGGCTGCTCAGATAGCAGCCTGTGATGCTTCTATCCTTATTTTCTCAGTAGATTCAGACTAGATATAAGGAATAAACTGTACATAATGAGGGTAGTGAGACCCTTGGCCCAGGTTGCCCAGAGAGGTGGTTGATGACCCATCCCTGGAAACATTCAAGGTCAAGTTGGACAAGGCTCTTGACAGCCCGATCTGGTTGAAGATATCCCTGCTCACTGCAGGGGATTGGAACTAGATGACCTCTAAAAGTCCTTTCCAACCCAAAACATTCTATTATTTTATTATTCTACGATTCTATGATTTTCTATGATTCTATGACCTGCTGGATGCTCAGGGCACTGGGTGGGCACCCATTTGGACTCTCCAGGGATGAATGCCGCTCTGTCCTGCTCCATATTTTCCATTGCTAAAACATGGCCTTTATCTTCCCTTCTTTCCTGCTCTCTCCACCCAGTCTGGGACTTTTCTTGCACCCCAGCTCAGCTCACTCAGGGCTGCTTTTTGGGGTCCTTCATGCAGGACCCGTTGTCAGCCTGGGTAAAAGCTGTACCCACGCTAGGGAGCTGCAGCCTGGTACCTGCAGTAGTAACTCTTGTACTCACTAAACCTGTCATCCCAGTCTGGATTTTCTTTTAATAATCAGACAAGACTAAATGATTCACTTGTTGCTCATCTCAAATTTGCTTTTCCCCTCCTGGAAACCAGAGTTTTGGGAGGGATGGACAGTGTCGACCAACCCCAAATTGCCCCTGTTTCCCAGCGTTCTTCAGCACTGACCACGCTGACGGAGGAGCTGGACGTGCCTGGGCACAGGATGGCCAGAATGAATCCACCATCACCTATGCATGCCTCTTCTGAAAACCCGCTGTTTAAAACAAGATCTTGCTATGTCACTGTCTCCAACACCCCCGACCCATTTCTGCTCAGTTTATTTCAGAGGACCGCTTCCACCACCCCCGCAGAAACAAAAAATAAGGAGGATTTTGCTGCCATTGTGCTTGGGCCCAGCACCTTCTGGAGCTGCCTTTCTTTCACAGAGAAGTGTGAGGAAAAAGGATTGCACCCGCTACTTGTGTCTGTTTATTTACAGTGTAAACAGCTTCTGTGCTGGAGCTTTGAAGAGGAGCGGCACATTTGTACGCCGAGATCCCTCCACGCTCTGTGCGGTTTTCCCACGTGATCTGAAAGCTTTGGAGAGGGAGGTTTGCTCTTCTGCTTCCATCTCGGAGAGGATGGGGAAGTTCAGAGCGATACAGAGCCCCAGTGAGGTGTAAAGCCTTTAGCCGGGGAGGTTTGGGCTGAATTACCCTGTTTATGGTAACCTGAGGCAGCTCTGCTAATGAGCAGTAATTTGGTAAATCCCCATTAGGCTGTTGACCACGAGCCCTAAAGTGACTCTCGGGAAGTTGCGGCTCTTGTCAAACTCAGCTGAACTGCACAGCTGAAAGAGCTACCTCTTTGGACTGAGTGCTGGTTTTGGATAAAATAGTTTAAAATAGATAGATAAATAGATAAAAAGGTAAATGGATAGATAACAGACAGAAATAGCTAAATAACTCACAGAATTATCTCCCGAAATAGTCGTGCAGCAGTTATTTCAGGTGCTATAAGGCATGCTACCTATGGGCAGGGAATTATCACTGCTGCAAAATCAATCTTTGCTCAAATCTCTTTGCTAAACCAAGAAAAGCCTTTTCACAAAGCGAAACCACGACAACTTCTTATCACGCTCACAACCTCTCAGGCTTGACAGAAGCAATGATGGATGTCAGAAATCTTATCTTGGCAAAACAGCCCTTAACAATACCCTAACCCCTGAACGTGATTGTTATCCGCTACTTTGCCTGGCTTACCTATTTACTGTAAGCGATGAGTATGACCGTGTGCCCCAAAATAAACGTATGCTACTTCAGTCTGTTGGTTAAATATTAGATCTACATCGTTTCAAAATTAGGTACGGGGTTTAGGTCATCTAGCAATTACTAAAATTTGGTCGTGTGTCTTGAAATACTTGGCGGCAACACAACTGTGTTGCAAGGAGACCTGGTGCTCAAATGGTTTATACCTTGCTGGGTGCTCAGTGCACAGAGCACCAGTGGCACTGCTTTAGTTTTCCTCTTAAAATGGTCCAGGAGTCACGGTCCAGGGTCCTACACCACTTCATACAGGCTCAAACATCTCCTCTCTACCCACCTGCTTAAAAATTGATTCGCTTTTTATGCTGTACTAAGAGTTTTAAGATAGACAATGACCGTTTGCCAGCTGATGAAGAAGAAAAACGGGTGTATTCCCAAAACCTGGGTCTGTTAGTGCATTTGTATGGATTTACTTTTCATCCTCATACCTCCACTGTCACTTGTGAGGCTTCTGCTGTGTCTGGGATGGCTTCAGCGTCCTGGCATAGCTGAGGTTTGTTAGCCAAGACCCTGTCCCAGCTGAGGCCACCCACGCGACAGGGTACTGAGCATGGAGGGGTGGGAGCACCAGTGGGAATCTTTGAGTGTTTTGCATCAGAGGGACACATATCTGGGACAACCAATCCCTCTGCTGTAGTCTTGCCTGCCCCAAGGCTTCATCCTTGCCTGCCAACCTCTCAGGTACACTCCAACTCAAGCCCTTTACAGTGTCTTATGGAACATCCTTATTGATGGACCTCCAATGACCTGTCCTGTGGCCCCATGTGTGACCTCCACAGGGGGTGTGAGGGTTCCTGAGTGCCTCTCCTCTCCCCGGTGGCCATGCCTGGCTTTGGTGACAGTTACAAGAGACTGGCCTAGAGGAACACAACGATGTAGGTGGCACTGGTGGAAGCTAGTGCCTCTCAGCTTGCCCTTACACGAGGTGGGCAGGAGGATAGAGCACCAAGCACCCATTGGTCTCCCTTAAGGCTTAGTAGTACTTAGAACAAGACACAAGGTGTGAATATTACAGACACAGCTACGTTGATGTACCCTGGCATGGCTTATGCTCCCTTTTAGGGAAAAAGACCCAATAGTTCCTGTGCTCACAGGAGAAACTCTACAGGAGAAAGAGACCAATGTAGAGACGTGTTTGCACACCAGCCTTGCAAATCCCCAACCCTTGATGCCAAGCCCTGGGTTGAACCCCGGCTGCCTCAGCAAAGCAGACCCCTCCTGACCTTGATCTCTGCCACGGGGTGAGTGGGGCTCCACGCAGCTGCCAAACCCCTGCTGCCCCCTTCGGCTCCACCGCTGCCGTGCCCGTGGAGCGGTGCAGGGGATGTAGCGCTCTTGGGATCAAGGGCGATGGCTGCTGTGTGTGGGTGAGGCTGCCTCAGCCTGGAGACCGAGCGGTTAATTTGTTTGTTTCCTTTCTGTATAGGATATTGTTACCAAAAAAAGAAAAGAGGGGGGGAAGGGGGGAAAAGAAAAAAAGAAAAAAAAAAAAAAAGGCTGAGGCCAAATGATGAAAAGCCCTCTCTCCTGCAGCTATGAAATCTCACCCGGAAGGCGGCGAGGGGAAGTGTCTTCCAGCGGGGTACAAAGTCAGCAGCAGCGCTTTGAACTTGGGGGAACTCCACGGCGGAGCAGAACACTGCCAGCGAGCCCCAGCTGTGCATACCTCAGCCACAGCTGGAGGCATCAGGGGCCGCATCCTGCACCCCTGCACCATGCCGGGGTGAGCCCAGCACCAGGCTTTAGACCTTCTGCCTGAAAGGGTGTTTTCGCTGGACAGGCAAGAGAAAGACACGTTTCCTAGGCCAAAAACTGACCCACCGTGAAGTCCAGTCTTGTTTGGGGGTGTCTTACCCTGAGCTGCTGTTGATGTGAAGACTGGCCTCAGAGTGTGGTGCTTGGGCAACACTTTCTGGCCTGGATGGGGCTCTGGTGCTCCCTCACCTGTCCCCTGGCAGTTCATGGGTCCCCTCTCTGTGTCTCCATCATTTCCATTGGACCCTGAATGTACCTGGTACCCTTTGCCACAGGTGCTCTGAATACACCAAACCAAGGAAGGTTTTACTCAAGTATGGTAACCAGAAAGCCGGGTTTTGGAAGGGATCCCAAGCTACTTGGGGGAATTTGGGCAATTATTCCACCATCCCTTTTTTTTTTAAGTTTTAATTTTGCTCTAATGATTTCAGAGGTACGTTTTCCCCATCCAAGTGAAAATGCTCATTTACCTAACTGATTGAAGAGTTTAAAAATGGATTTATGTGCCTCAAAAGGAAAGTAAACTTTAGGATGAGCAATGGGCTCTGGGTGGAGCTGGAAGGCAGGTGAAGGTGCTGCTTCTGGGCTTTGTTTTTGGCTGAAGTGTCCCTCACCCTGTCATCAAGTCTGGTTGGGTCTCTGGGGAAAGCACATGAATCTGTGGCCCCCATTTTTTGGGGTGGATCACAACTCAGTCAAGCAGGAGGAAAGCAACACTGTGAGCATCCAGGCAAGGTGAGAAGCAGCACAGCACGAAGCTTGGAGCCTCTTCTCCAAATTACCCCCAATATCCTCAGGAGTAGCCTTTGCTGCGAGAGCCTGATGCAACACTTCTCCTCCCTTATCTGCAGCTAATCCTGTAAACAGCCATTTGAAGGAGATTTTTTTGTGGTATTTGCCTATGAAACAATTCCCAAATTTGCTGTTTTCTCAATGACTTACAGCCGGCAGATCATGCCCCTGCTGCCAGGGATCCGGTGACCGACAGGCCTCCACCCCTGGGAAAACACTGCCCAGCCCAGACCAGACTGGGTGAGACGCCGCAAAATAAATCTCCATGTCGTAGGTATTTCTTGGGGCTGTAATCCTCGAATAAACATCCTGTCACTTGAAACTGTTGTGCGCTATGTGATGGTCACCATCCCCAGCAAAGATGTTTTGACAAACTGCCACTGGTCCAGGGATGGGGCAGGAGAACGGAGGTGATGGTTTAGCTGGGGTTTGGCCTGTCCTGGTGCCGAGGAACAGTGACACCAGAATAGGGAGGTTGGGGGAGCTATGCTGTGATTTCTGGGATACCCACACTCAGAATCATCCTGCAAACAGATTTATTCTTTGATCTAAGGAACGAAGTCTGGAGACCCCGTGAAGGATGGGCAAAGGAACCTCTCCATCTTTGCACTACCGAGGTGGCGCAAACTGTTGTGCCTCGATTTCTCACCCTGAGGCTGACCGGTGCAAACCCCAACCCCGTGGACAACCACTGCAAAGCATCTGCGTTACAGTGTCAGTGCAGGGACACCCTCAGACTGCTCTTGAGCCATCTGGAGATGGAGGGGATGCCCTGGGAGCACACACCCCACCAGAGTGGGAACACTGCATGGCCAAGGGCTTCCAGCTTCTCCTTTGCATTGGTAGTGAAATGATGCCATCATTTGAGCAGAGACGTGTTTAATTAGCTTTAACTTGAAGGCAAAGGGCACAGTGGTGGGTGGAAGGAGGTGGGGGGTTGGGGAGGGAAGCAAGGCAGAAGACCATGAGAAAATCCCCTTTTTTTGAGTGCGGAGAGGGACGTTGCCTGGGTGCTGCGGACCGAAACACCTGCTGCCCGGAGGGAAAGCGAGTTCCCAGGAAATGCAAGAAAGGCACTTTCCAACGTGGAATATGTTGAAAAACAAAGAGGAGGAGAAGGGGAGGGGGGCGGAATGGCTGCGGAGATACATGAATATTAAAACGATTATAGCGCTTAATAAAGTGCCGCACAGGGGAGGAACAATAACAGGTATTGTTGGCAAGCCTGACGCTCAGCTTCCCCTTGATTTGATGGGGCGATAACCATCGCAATATCTCTTTCATGATCCCTGGCTCCGTATCTCTCGCAGCCCGGCAGAGCCACACACATTCCAGGCGAGACTTTGATGTCTCTCACAAGGCGTAGACCTGCCAGCCCTGGGCAGGCTGCACCGCACGGCGGCTCCCCCAGCGAAGGGCCGTGGGTGGGGGCTGCAGGGAGGTCCTGGGGGGAAGCAGCCAGCAGCGATTCCCCTGAGCCCATGGGTTTGCTGCCCCCGTCCCCCAGGGTGGCCCAAAATACCCAGTCCCCTCTGTAAGGTCATCCCCAAGGCTTGAAACCCCAAGAGACTGGATTGCTGGACATCGTGGTCCTCTGAGTGTTTGGTGAGAGATGCCCAAGGGGGTCACTCAGGAGGAAAAAGGATGTTTTCCACTCCTTCACCTCCATGATTTGGGATGGACAGACTCAGTTGTTTGTTTGGGCTTGTTGTTGTTGTTGGATTTTTAAAAAAAAGAAATTCAGGGATTTTTTTAAAAGATTGAACAACACAGCTTGCACGTCATCAGGTGATAGTTATGGTGGGTAAGCAAGGCTGGCCTCAGGGACAGGCTGTGGGGTTTTATCCGCTGGGAGAAGGTCTGGAGCCCAGAATTTTGAAGGCTGGCAGAGCAAGCCCCTCTGGCTACTCCTTCAGGGGGACATGAATGTGCCTTGTGTGACAGGGGAGCTCACCAAAGGGGTGAGCTGGTGGCACAGGAAGACACAGATGTATGTTGATGCGACCCTTGGTTTGGGCTGACTTAGTGGTCAGGACCCCAAAGGCATCAAACTTTCCCCAAGAGGTGAGAAAGGCAGATAGATAGGAATGGGAAGGGACTGTGGGACTTTCTGCCTGGAGAAAAGGATGCCCCAAAAAGATGCTTAGCAGGGGCAGGCAGTGCAGTCACACCCCTGGACACAGCATCTTCTTCCTGCCCCTCTAGGTCTGAGAGCTCTTGGATTTTGGGGCAAGGTTGCCTTATTTCAGGAAATGTTTTGAGGAGCCCTGTGCATGCTGGAGATGGTGGAGAGGAGCCCGTGCTACTCAACCAACAGCCGCCAAAATGCCCCTTTGGTGCAAATGGAGAGGGGGAAAGTGCTGCTGTAATCCATGTGCTAACTCTAGAAGGTCCCATGCCATCTGTGGCTCATACCCTACATGAACCATGGTTTCTCACCTGCTTTCCTTCTCTCCCTCACTCTCTCTGACCATCTGCACAAGACGAACTATCAGGATTCCCAACCAGAAGTGCTTGCCTTGCTGTTTTCAAATCAAACTTCTGCCGGTAGCTTAGACCTCACGCTTAATTTGCTATAATTGTCGTCGGGTTATTTTTTTAAATTTAATTATTGGTTTCAGAATGCAACAGACAAAAAAAAAAATCCTGCCTTTTTTGTTGTTGTTGTTGTTGCCATGTGCTTGTTTTCTTTCCCGTGGGCGACAGTGGCAGTGGGTCCACCCCTCCATGGGTCCAGCTGGAGAAGTGGGATCCTGAGAGCCAAGAGGGAGCCCATGTAAAGTTGCTGCTTCCCGGGGCTGCGGCGCAGGCGGATTCAGGAGAAGAGGCCTTTGATGCCTTCTCTTCCCCTGCGAGACCGTGCCGATAGGTGTGCATGTCTCGCGCCTTGGCTCTGCCTTTGAGATTTGCCCCTGGTCATTTCTGCTGGGAGGGAGCTGAGGTTGGTGCTCTGATGTGGGTGGCCCGGAGTTTGTTACCCGAGGACAGCTGGCTTACCTCTGAACTTCTGCCTTCGCAACGGTTGTTTCTCTACTTGTGCCTGCTTGCATTTCGCCGTGTGTCTTGCCGGTACGCCTTGACCAAGCTAAGGAGAGCTGCTCCCCGGGGTAGGGGCTCAGTTTGGGATGCTGAGGTGGTGGTGGGACCATCTCCCATCCCAAGGCTTTCACCTTTCAGGCACATGTAAAAGTTTAGTTTGGGTGAATCCAGCACCGGTAGGGATTTAGAGTTGAAAAGAGAGGACCTAAAGGCAGAAAACTCCCACCGTGCCATGGAGGGAGAACAGAAAGAAGATCAGAGGGAGGCAGTCAAAAACCCCAGGAGAAAAAGCAGCCCCATGGTGTTGCAGGGCTTTGCCCCAAGGTCCAGCAGAGCCATGCTTGCTGTGGGTGCTAATGGGGACCTTCCTCGGGGATCCCATAAGCACCTACCATTCCCTCTGTAATTTCTCACAGCTATGCAAGACAGCAAAAAAACCTGAAAGAGTTATAAGAACAACAGTTTTTCTGGGATAAGGTTCAAACTGCGCTGATACTGAGGAGCCTCTGAGTGCAGGAGGGGAGGGAGGGCAAAATTCCTCCCTGACCCTGGAGGCAACCAGCTTATGCCTTGGAGCAGAAGATTTGATTGCCTTTTACCATTAGCTCTGCTTGCGTTGGTACAAAGAGTTATAAAAATGATCCCCTTCCCACCCTGCCACCTCCCAGAGCACAAAGGCACAAGAGCAGCAGCGCATAGTCCTCCCAACAGCCCGGGCTGCGGTGCTGACCTGCAGTGGGGGGAGGATGGGGACGGGGAGCGGGGGGTGGAAACACAGTGAAACAGAAAAAGATTGACCCAATATCACCCAAGCTGGAGAGACGTCGTTATTCCATTTAAACCCGCTGAACAGTGCCACAGCAGGGAATCTGTCTGTCTTGGTTAAAGGTCTCGCTGCCAGCCCAGCCTTGGAAGTGCCAACACTAATCTGCAAATTGTTGCAAGCCTTAAAGAGCCGCGGAGCTGGGAACCTTCCTTTAGCCCAGACCCCTATGGACCGGGATGCCCGTCTCCATTAACGTCCCACTCCCCATGGCCGCCGGGCAGGGGCTTGGTCAGGCACCGCTCCCTCCAGACGGGCTGTAGTAAAATTCCCGGGCATTAAAATACCAGCTCCTGCTGGCAGCCCCGTTGCAGCAGGAATGGGATGTTTGCCACCAATGAAGGTTGGTTTCAGCCTGGACAAACTCTTGCGTCCCCTGGACTAAATTTGTGCACGTCTTTCTGATTAGTGTCTTCCGGCAGGTCCTCAAACAGACGACGATTCCTTTGTCCTCTTCTGACCCCACGGATCACATTCAGAGCTTGTAGCTTTTGCTGAAATGCCTGGTTTTTTGGCCTGGAAATCTCTGGTGCAACCTCTGGTGTTGGCCAGGAAGAGGGTTGTCACATGTGCTCTTAGACTAACAAACAGCACTGTTCTTCTAAGACCATGGGTAGCAATAATTCAGGGTCAGTGAAAAGGGCATATCTAATAAGAGGGCCTGGACTAGAGGATGAAAAAAAAAAAAAGCAAAAGCAAAAAAAAAAAAGGCAGCTCAAAACCCTGGCTAGCGTGATGGGAGGAGACGGATGTGGAAACCTGTCTGCGGAGCTGGTGACAAGCGGCATCAGGGAAAACAAAGTGATTCATGGAAAGGGATTGGGGATTGGGAAAGCCTGGGCTTAGCCGTGTAAACCACAGCACCTCAGGGATCCCAGGCGGGTAGGAGGCTGCAGCTCAGCAGCACCCAGGCTGGCCCCTTGCTGCACATCCTAAGGACACCCGAGAGTTTGCTGGGAGAGTCCCCGCAGAGTCTTCACACGGTGCTGATTTTTGTTCAAGACAAAAAGTTAACCCAAGGATGAGATCTGAGTCCAAATAAATGACTAGAGCTGACAAAGGTGGTAAACAGTTATTCTTAGTAACTGTATTTATTATTAAAAATATCAGTTGGAATGAGAAATGCGAACAGCAAATTTAGACGAGCGTGAATTCCTTTTGGCAGGAGCTTTAGAAAGCAGCCAGGGTTTTAGTCAGGGTTGGTTTTTTTTTTTGAGGTATGTAATAAGATGCCAAAAAAAGCGCAAACATTCTTCAGAACATTAAAAAAAAACAAAACCGAACAAAACCTCCAGTCAATCACAAAAGAGGGCAAAAAAAAAAAAAAAGTTACTATAAAAAAACCCCCAACAAAACAAAAACAAAACCAAAAAATTGCACGAAGGAAAAAAGAAGGCTCCTAGAGCACTATCCTTAAGTCATGTAAAAATCAAAAAACCACTATGCAAAAAACAACCTGTCTGCACAGAGACTTGCTTATGCATATGACTGTAGCGTGTGCCTTTGCTTGTAGTAAACATGCCCTTTGCCTTCCACTGATGACATGACACTGGCATGTCACAGCTGATTTATAAACACAATTGGATTTTCAATCTTCAGGTCTGAATCCGTGGCAGCAGACCCCAGCAGGCAGCGTATCTCTGTTTATCTATAAATACTGGTTACCGCGCTTTCCTGGATAGAGGCAGGTACAGTAGGATGTTGTTTATTTTTACTTGCTCGCAAGAAGAGGAAATGGTGTTTGGTATCAGTCGTCATCGTGAGCTAAGTGGCTGCGGGGCTCTTTCGAGGACTCTGAACTGCATAATCAAAAATGCAAGCGATGCTAGCAGTGAATCCTTCAGCTATTGCTGGGGACTCACCTTACAGCTCAGAGAGACCGAGGAAGAGGAGGAGTGAGAAAGGCAGAGAAAACACAGTGATCAAGATTGGGGTGCAGGCTGAAGATATTCCCAAGCCATGGGCAAGCTGGATCCAGCGGGAGCTGCCGTGTCTGTGCACTGAGGTTCCCAAACAGCAAGGGTTGATATGGGGTGAGTTGGGTGAGGGTCTCTGACTCAGCTCCTGGGTGTCCCTGCCAGGGTGGACACTAGATAGAGGTGCACATAAAGGACTGAGGTTAATATTGTTTCTGCAGCCTCCAGCTCAAGATCACAGTGGCTGTGGCCACAGGACACTGTAGAAACATGCCAAATTGCTCATCCTCAGGTATTCCCTCTGAGAGGAAGATCGGGCTTCAGCAAGCATTCATGGACCAGAAGCAGAGGTCTGGGCATGTAGGTTGAGGGTGGAGAGGTAAACCTGCCTCTAGGCTTTCAGCCTCCCTGTTGCAAGCCAAGAGCCAAAAAGCCATGGGACCTCCCTTTCCCTCTCCACAAAGTTACTTCCCTTGAAAGCTACCAGGCCTTCAGGTCAGGGCTTGAAATTAGGATCTAGACATCCCAGGATGGGCTCTTAGGATCCTGCATAACCTGATGTGGGTTTGGGGAACCTTGGACACCTGCGCCAGGCAGCTGTCCCTGGGCTTGTGGCATCTCCTGGGCTCCCCCAGGAGGGAACCAGCTCACCTTGCAGTCTGCAAGCCCTGAAGTCTCCAGTCCACGTGGAAAGCTGAGAGCTGCTTAAGAAAATGGTCATCCTTGCTAGAGGTCCTGCAGCTAAAGGAGGTGGAGCACCAAGTTCATGTCATAGCTGCTAGGGAAATCCTTGGTCTGCAGAGGTGCCCATCCGAGTTGAGAAGAGTTGAGTTTGCACCGTAGGCTGGTTCCATGAAAGGAACAGAAAGGGTAGAGAGGGGCAAGGGTTTAAAGGTGCTCGAAAGAGACTGAGCACAGGGAGAAACAAAGCTGGAAAAGAGCCCTTGATGGTCCCTCAGCTATTTAAAAGGAGATTAAATGGATTTGGTTATAAAAAAATGACAACTCATTAGACACAAAATCAAATAACATCAGTTATATGTAGCCCTGTGGGGCTGAATGAGCGTGACCATCAGAGATGGTCAGTATCCAGGATGGTTTGACTTTGGCAGAGGAAGAAGAGGAGGGGAGGCAGGAAGGAGCCAAGGGAAGAGGTGTTCCCAAGTCTGGTTATCAGGCTGCCCGTGGAGGGGCTGATATTGCTTCCAGCTCATGGGTAGGTGTGTGGTCAGTGGGTTCAGTACCAGAATAGAGCCTTGGGTTAGACAGAGCTTGTGCCTGCACATACTCTTGGAGGGATTCAGCATATCCCAAGGGTTCATCTCCCTGGTAGACCCATCCTTCCTCAATTCTGCAGTGCAAAAGACAACACCAAACGCACATAGACCCTGCAATCTGTCTGTGACATGGGTCCGCTCCTTATTTTTGCAAAGGTGACCAGCTCTTACTGCTCACAACTCTACATCCAGTGGCAAGGTCCAGGCAGTTCCCTTGGCAGTGATAACGAACTCAAACGCTACAGGCTCCAGCCACTGAAACAGCGGCACAAAAGACAGCTCATCTAGACTTCCCTCTTCTGCCTGTGAGGAAGAACCTTCCCAGACTCCATGACCCAACACCAGCCTACAGGGGGGGAGGACACCAAACCACTGTTTAGATAAGGGAAGCCCTTATCAAGCAGAAAGGAATTTTTAATGAGAGCTCCTGCCGGTGGCTCTATGTTAACAAGATTTTCCCATAAGCGGTGACGTTTTATATCTAAATGGTTTTGAATATGGTAACATTCCCAGAAAACGTATTTGGAAACAGCCATAGATCCTCAAAGTCTTGCCAGATGGAAAATAACAGCAATAACTGTCTCGGTTTGAGAAAAACTTCAAAGCTTTTGTGTCTTCTTGTCTGTCTCACACAAAACTGGGAATGTGCCTGCAGCAGAGTGTGAAACCACAGTATAGGCCAGTATACCACAGAGCTTAGTCCCTTCCTGAAGAATTTTATGTATAGCCCAGCGTGGCTTGCCAGAATGGTGGTGGGACTGTTCCTCACTCTTTCCCTGTTTTGCTAAGTGATGCTGGACACAAGACTGTTGTCCCATATTTTGAGACAATCCAATGGATACAGATTTCCAAATCCAGCCCTGAGTTAAGTGTCTTCTGAGATGGACTCAGTATAAATATACTTTCCTGCATGATTTCCATGTGGATTTAGATCTCCTCGGGTAACATCCATAAGCAGATCACAGTAACAAAGCGCCTTCACTCACTGTGTGCTGATGCCATTAGGCTTTCTCCTGCTTCCACAGAAAAGAAGACGTTTGCTCTTTGGAGGTTTGGTGATCAGGTTTACTCTTTCATGGTTTACTTATTCAAGGTTTGATGATCAGGTTTATAGCTTGTAAAGAAACTCTACAGGAACTGCAGTGAAGTGTCAGGAGAGCTCAGAATGTCCCAAGACCCTCACGTCAGTGCCTAGGAGAGGTCTTGGTCATGCTGGGTTCTTGTTCATGGGCTGAGTAGTGGAGTCCAGGAGAACCAGGCAGCTTCTGCAGGCTTGCAACCAAGCGAGATGATATCCAAGAGCGGAGCAGGGCAGCCCACATACTGAATGCAGGCAGAGAAAAGCTCAGCAGGCAAACTGCACACAAACAGCGTGCACAGCAAACAAACAAACAAGTCGAGTAAAGGCTGTGCGAGCAAGCCAGAAATCACCACTCGCTGCAAAGAGTGCTTGGGCCAGTGGTTTGAAGATGTGGGAGAAGCGCTTCTGTTTGTCTATGGGGAAAAGCGATTGCGGCTGGACTGAAACGGGGTGTAGACAGACACACGGACAACCGCATGTGGACACTTCTAGATGGGCATGCGTGGCCTGGGCGTGCAAACTTCTTAGTGCAAGATAGAGGTGTCGTGAGCAGCGCATCCTCGGCATGAGCCTCCCTCTGAGCCTGCTGTACCCGCACACTCCCCAGCAAGGGTGCAAATAATTTGGCTGTTGGGATGAAGAGTGAAGAGCATGAAGGTACCACAGAGCAGCTGAGCTCCACATGCGATCCATTTCATCTTGGAGTGAAGCTGCACTCAACGGCCTTAATTCCGTCAGAGAAGGAGGCCATTATTCTTAGCCAGCTCCCAAGGTGTCCACCCAGTGGTACAGGCAGGTTTGATTCAGCTAGGCTAAACCCTATGGAGCTCCCTGGGGCTGCTGTGCCCTTCGTACTACTGACCCCTGGGGAAAGCCCGGGTTCGGAGCGAGGGGCACACAGTGATGGGTGGGACGTGCCTCTTGATCACGTTGCGAGGGTGGGAAGCCTGAAAGAGGAGGGCTCTGAGATCACAAAAGCCTTTTCAACATCGGGAGAGGGGAATTTTCAAAAACACCTTGAGCAGAGGGAACGTGTGCTGTTTGGGTGTAGGACTGCAGCTCCAGCACGTTCACCTCTGGCGTTTGTTTTGGGCCCATCTCTCCTCCCCAGGGCCTTGGGGCAAGCAGGAGTGCCATAACAGGGAACCATGAAGAGAGTGGAGCCAGCCAGCGGCAAGGATTTTGTTAGCGTTTGGAGGAGAAAACAGGGAATTTCCACATATGGAAAAATGTTCCTTTAAACTGTGATTATGTAAAAATACAAAGCCACAACTGATAGTATCTCTCACTCTGGGGAATGATGGAGAGTGTTTGTTTCTCTAATTGCATTTAATACTCATGAAAGTTACTAGCTTGCCACCACTCCAAGCGAAGCTCGTTTGTTGGATTGCAGCACGCACAACACCGGCTTCCTTTCCATGCTCCTTCAGCAATGCAGCTCGCCCTCGTTATTAAAAGGCAGCTCTTAATTTGCCGCCCGTGTTTGTTCGCCAGCATTTTGCCTGCAAATTGCCTGTAGAGGTGAGAACTAAAATTAGGAGCTTGATGAGTTTCTAAATGAGGACCCTTGACTAGTCAAAGACGGGCTGACTCCTCTTAGGCAGGAGTAGAGCCACGAGCCTGGCTCTGACACCTGCCCTAGGTGAGCATCCACAGCTTAGATGGCTACAGATGTTCCTGTTATCCTTCTGAGCAGTCATCATCTTCTTGAATCTCACCCGTATTTTGGTGTCAAAATCAACAATTAAACAACAATCTAATCAGAGTCTGGGTGGAAAAGTATTTCCCTCACCAGTTTTGGACGTGCCACCTTGGGATTTTGCTTTGATTCCCATTCAGAATCTCCCCATCCTCCTTTCCTCAGTATGCTTTTATCCCATCCTCCCCAGTGCTCCTCCTCGCTGAGGAAAATGATCTGGGCTAACGTATAAAGGAATGCGGAGGAAACTCATAGTGCGGGCAGGAGCCCGTGAGAGCTGACATGGGCTACGCTCCTGCTGCTGCTGCTTTGATTCATCAGCATTCGAGCATGTAAAACCAGGACAGTCGTCGAAGCCGCGGCGCATGAATCACCCTTTGAAAGAAACGTGTCTCTGCGTGCTCCGACAAGCCCTTCTTTTCAAAGCGCCATTGACAAACGCGGCTCACTAAGAGCATGGATTTAAAACGCTCTCCCTGCAAAGGTAAATTATATACTGATCCCAGCTTGGAGTTTGGTGCCGTGCCAAATAGGTGCCGAAACCTCCCAGAGAGTCATATAAATCACAGACCAAAACCCCGAGGGAGCTGGATTAATACCGGATCAATGTGAACGTGCCACAAAGTTATTTGATCACTACAATGCTGGTATTGACTGTTATACACCTGTTCTATCATTACGGATTACATCTGTTGTAAACACGCTGTTTGATGTTGCAGGCTGTACTAACCACACCACCATAATCATGGCTTGTAGCTGCTGTGGTGGCCTCAACATGCCCGAATGATGCTAATTTTCTTGTTCTGTGGGGTGGTCCGACAAAAGAGGTTTGTTCAGGGTGAGCTCGTGCTGAAGGAGCGTGAGTGTGGTGAGCAGGGGAAGACAGGAGAAGGGATGGGACGACAGTCTGTGTTGTGATGGAGATGACCAGGGAGGAAGGTGGGAATCGAAATAATACCAGACTACAGCAGACAGTGGCTGTAGGAAGGGTTTTCCCTTTTCTGGCTGAAGTTTATGACCAGAGTGAGGTCTGAAAGGAAGAAAAAAATCAAATGCAAATAGCCGGAGAGACATCAGACAGAGTTTAGCTGCAGGAGGAGCTGTTGATGATGGGAAGGAGTCAAGTGAGGTTGTCCACCTGAGGTTTCACATTGTGGTGGAGTGGTTGAGCAGACTCGCTGATGGTCCTTTGCCAATGACAGCAAGAGCAGCCTCACAATCTCTCCTTCACTAGTGTGGACCTGCAGTTTGGGACCTTAATGGAGCAATTTTGAGTTCACACCAGTGGTTCCCAGGAGAGCATCAAACCCTTCCATGCTGGGTGTATTTCTGTAATCTCTGTTTTGGCAACCTGACACTTTCTTAAGTCTGAGAGATGAGTTACCTCATGCTGGCAACCTTCCTAACCCTCATTTTTTCCCATCTCAGACACATTCTTCCCCTTACACCTCTGCTTCCTCACTCTGGAGATGAGTTAGACTTTCTCCAGAAACCATCTCCTCCATACCCCATGCTGGACATAGTGACAGCAGGGCTAGGAACCAACCTCCCAACCTGGTGTTGCTCTTTCAGCTGAATGCCCAACACAGGCAGAGGAGCTGACCTAAACCTCTGCATTTTATATTAACCATGTTGTGACTTCAGGGTAATGAACGATCTGTCCCTCCCAGGTGCTGGAGCAACATAGGATGCTCCAGAGGGTAAAGAAGGGTAGGACCCCCTTCCACCTCTTTTGGGTGAAAGCACAGGCTGAAGTTCATGTGGTTACTCTGTTCCCCCGTGGGGACATGCTGGGACCATAGTGCCATTATAGTAATAGGACTTAGCCAGCGAAAGAGAAGACGAAACATTTAGAATCAGAAGTGGCATCCCAGCAAAAGCCCAGAAAGGATCTCTGTAAAATGTTCTTTCCTTCATTTGCCATGGGCTGAAGGTGCAACCAACGTCTCTAATTTCCTAAATTCAACCCTTTCTCTCCCTTTCCATCTTACCTGTCTTGTTTGTTTGTTTGTTTCCTAGCGATATCCCATGGCTAACCCAACACCAGCTGGAACACTCATAAAGACTTGGGGAAGAAGACAATGCAAGAGGTATTCCCCGAATATTTCAAGACTTTTACCTTGCAATTTTTAAAGAGTCTCAAAAAGTCATTTGCCTGAAACTGAAGAAGAAAGATGATGGCAAGACTTAAATTTGGAAGGATGAAAAACCAACACCAGTTTTTCAGTCCTAGTGGAGGTACCTAGTGAAGGTTTGAGTTGGTTGCCTGATACATGTGTCTGCTTCAAAGCTGTGTTGGAAACAGGTTGCCTGAGGCTTTTGGTCCATATCTGCTCTATGCTGACCCTGCCCCAGGCTAGTGTTGACAGTCTGGATCGTACTCTCTTCCTTTGTGTCCAGAGGTCAGTTCAGAGATGTAACTTATTGGAGGCTAGAAAAAGAGAGAATAAAAGTGATATTTTG
Organism: Todus mexicanus; assembly: GCA_013389965.1. NCBI lineage: Eukaryota > Metazoa > Chordata > Aves > Coraciiformes > Todidae > Todus > Todus mexicanus. The sequence continues at coordinate 52,425 of WEIS01065933.1, read as the reverse complement.
GAAGAAACAACTGAAGAGAGAAAAGGACACCTTAAGAGGCTCTGACCAGGGGAAAGGTCCTGGGCTGGCAACAGCCTGGGGCTCAGGGCAAGCCCCGTCTGTAATTTTTGAAATACAATGTTCAGGGTGGGAGAAAGGAAAGATGAAGAGGATAAAAGCCCTTCTCTTACCCCAACCCCTACAGAGAATTCGATGACAGAGCAAGAAGGGCACTGATTAGATGGGAATTGCTGAGGAACTCCACCAGCACCTCAGCTCTCACCCCATCCCAGGTAAGTGTGAGCCAGGTTTGGGGATGGCTCTGAGAGCTGTGGTGTGCAGACTTGGGTGGGAGCCTGTGGGATTGTGTCTCATTGGGGTTCCTGCCACCCCTTCATCCATATCCTCCAATCTCTTCCAATGTGTCAAGATTGTATCTGTGAGTCTGGGTTGTGTTTTCTCAACTTTACTTGAAATTCCCAGTAAAAAGTTGCGCTACAACTATATTGACATCCTGGAAGTACCTTCAGAGTCCTTTAATCTGTAAATTGTAACCTTTTTTCCCCCTTAAACAACAGACAGTCAAAGTTGACATGTTTTGGCTTTCACACAGAATCAACCCAATGGATACCACACCCAAAGGTTGTTCTTTGAACTTACCTTGCTCTCAACTTCAGTGGTCACCTGCATCTCTCTTGGACCAGGCTCTGGGCTCACGCTATTCCTTCCTGGGTCACCAGCCAAGTGCCACATGGGGAAGGTTAAATCCTGACCAGGGATTATCGATCATGACGCTCAGTTCCCTTTGACCCACTTGTATCGGTGAGACATCCAGCCTTTGTCACCCAGCTATGCATTACCCACGGACAAACTGACCCATTAGGCAGCTTCTACTTATCCAGGCAGTGCAGAAATATGCTGAGACACCTTCCAGTGATGCACCGAGCTCTTCCTTATGCCAGGCCCTAACACACAGGCACAAGCCTTGCGAGCTGTGCTGCTCTGAGGGTAGCGATGTGAAGTTACCCTCCAGAGCAGATGCACAGTTTAACTGTTTCATGCCAGGAAAGGTGTAAATAGGTTTTCTGGGAGGGCTTACTCATACTTGCAGACAGCAGCATCCTTTTTCCATGTTGAGACCTTACCACAGAGCTTCTCATCCACCCTGACATCCCAACAACTTTTCTCCATCCATCTCGTTATTTCCATTCTTTGGCTACCTGAGCCATCCATGTGCCGCCAATACTACCTTGGCCCAAAAAACTGCATTCCCATTTCCTCCGTGCTCCCTCTCCCCTGTGCCTCCCCCCCCCTCCCCCCACCTGGGGATGAATGAGACGCTCACTGTGGCTGCAATATATCATTCTTACTATTTGTTATGAGGTTTTAATGAGTGCGGAAGATTAGGATGTTTGCAACAGCGCAACAATAAAATACATATCTCGCTCATTCCTTGCCAAAAAGTACTTACAAATAATAAAAGTGAGGCTAGCTGAATGCATAAATCTCCTTTCACAAGCCCCCACCCACTGTGCAATAATTAGTACAAAGTGCAGTGCTAATAGATCATCTTACTTGTGTGGGAAACTTGACATTATGCTTTGTTTATATTATCCCTTTGGCAAGAATCTGCATGGCAAATCCTGGCAGCCAGCAAACAAGAGGCTCTCAAGGAAGGTTTCCAGACTGTCGTGCAGAAAAGCAAGCCACAGGATTGCGTGCTGGTCAGGATGCCGAAACCAGTTGGGGAGCTGAAGCGTTAGATCCAGCTTTTATGGAGTTGAGCTACCAAGTTTCCAGCTGACTAGGAGCAACATCCTGCGACTGATTTGCAAAGGGCTGTTCCCACCCCAGCCACAACAAATCAGTGTGAACCTTGGCTTCAGGATGGTGCCCTTTGCTTAATTATATATTCAGGGCCCAATTTACTGCCTGGGCCTCCTAATGGGAACAGACGGGGTCGCCCAGACTTGAGACAGGCACCGAATACGGCCCCTGCAGTCTCTGGCTGCGTAAGTAGAGGGTTTCCAGCCAGTGCCCAAATAACTCCAACTCCGAAGAACCTTCTACTCCTCTCAGCCCCTACGGAGACCTTGGCTGATGTGGGAATCACCTCCACTGGGATGTCTGGCTCTGTCCCATGGTTCAGGATTGTTGCAGCATAACTTGCCCAGACCTTGAGGGGTTTCAGAATGTTGCTGGTAGGTGTGAGGGGTGTCTTCAGCTCTCTGATGACCAAAATGAGCAATGGGTCGCTGTGCAGGGTGGAAAGCCAGCCCTCGCTCTCCATGCCTGCTGCTCCTCACCTCACAGCTCCTCTCTCTCCAGCTGGGCTCAAGTCCCTTCCTTTTGCTTGTGCCGCCATCCCAGGGAGCAGTGGAAAAACCAGAGCCCAGCGCTTGGACGTAGAGATGCATTCCTGCCCAGTGAATCACAAACCATTAACACCACAGGTCTGGGTATATTCACAGAAGGCCACATTGTAGGTTAGGAAGAAAAAAGGTTTCTTGCCAGTTGGAAGAATGGGGAGGGGAAGGTTTCCTTTATTTCCTTGAGAAACTTGGGAGTCACCTGCAAGCTGGTTATTTGGGGCATTCACTGAGGGAGTGCCACCAGACTGGACCTTATACCTAAGGACAGCTTGTGTTTGCAAAGATGTTACAGTCCACCACCCAGCACCTTCCTCTACTGAGGGTCGCCCCAGGCTTGCCCAGTGATCCCCATGGGGCTTTTTCACGTATGCTGTGGGTCTAGGCAATAGCAGAAAGATGGCCATGCTAAGCTATATGTTTCTGTGTGAGTTTTTTCTCTGCTGTCTCATGAAGTACCTGCACAACATGCTCCACCAGGTCCCTGTGTGTTGCCACATGTGGTCCTGGAGCATCTAACCCTGACTCAAGCTGGTACTGGGGTGTGCTGAGCTTGGTGTCCTCAGTACCTTCCCTCCCTTTTCTTCTTAAAGGCATTTGAGAGGACTATCCTGTGAGATGAGCAGATCTGCTAGACAAGCCCCAGCCGCCTTCATAGTGGCAGGTGTGGCTTGGACTCCACCTTCAAACAGGCTTTAGCCGTGCACGTCCAGATTCACTCCTGCTCTGGCAAAGTCTTGACGTGCCCTTGATTCCCCACTTCCCTGATGGACCCCTCCTCATTACATTCCACCCACTGCTTCTGCTAAAGGCTGCCCTTCCAAATGCACCGAGGTGTCCTAAACAGTTGGAGAAGTGACTCGACCTCCTGGGCAATACATGGTGGAGTTGCCTAGTGGAGACTGCCCTTCTCCAGCTCTGTGGTGAAATTGCAGGGAAAGGGAGGATTTTTTTACCCACAGGCCCTGTGGATGTGTTCATTTGTAAGTTTACACCCTGCTTGTTGTTGTTTTAATCTGAGTGTGCAGTCTCCCATGGCTTCACAGCACCGTACTCTACCACTGGAAGAAACCTGGAACAAAATCCCTGGCTTTGCAGGGTGTTTTTTAAAGCTTGAAAATAAGAGCTGGCAATTTTGGCCCTTGCAAGGGCGTGACAAAGAGCTCACTTTGTAAGGTGTTGCTCAGCTGGAGTGGGTGTTGCAAACCTGTGCTCTTCCACACCAGACCTAGCTTGCAAAAGCACTTCAGATATATTTATTTTCTTTATGCCGGCAGGCTCAGGGAATCCCGGTAACGTGCGAGTAATCCTTAACAAAGTGTGAAGCACAGAGGCAACATCTCTGTGCTGACAAGGCTGGTTCAGGCAAGAAGAACTGGGCAGAGCCTTGACATTTCGGTGACTGATGAGGTTATTTGAGGGGAAAGCGTTGGGAGCCTGGCGTCCAGCAGCCAGTGCCGGTAGCAGCCTCTCCCGCTACTCGTGTTGACTCCGCTGGCTCAGGACAATGGCAAATGGGCTGAAACATTGACAGTTTCCTCATAGACTCTTCCCAGAGTTACTAAAATTAACCTTTTTATTCCTCCCCACTGGAGAAATATAAAGCTTTTACTTCCCTTAACCTCTTTTTCCCACCCAGTGGGCAAAGAGTTTGTCAGATCTGCAGTTAAAATAATATATTAAGGATTTCCAATGGAGCAAGTCAAACTTCACATTTCCTAATGATTCCAGATGCCTTTTTTGTCATTTCAAGTTAAACCTCTATGAAACTGACCTTTTGGCTTGTCAGTCTCTGTAAGGACCCCAGAGATGAAACACTTCTTTCAGTCTGTCACTACTGTCCGTAGAACGCCCCCCCTCCCTTTATCCCCCCTCCTCTATTTTATCAGCAAGAACCCATAATTGAGCCCCTTGACAATAGCAGGACTGTGCATTTCTTTGTCAACAACAATGGGCCGTCCAAGTTCATTACTGGAGATTGTTTAAAAATTGATTCATGGGCCAGTAGTAGTAGCTTATTATACAGCATAAGTGACAGTGTGATCTGGATGGAGGCCGAGTCATTCTTGACCAGTCATGTCCAATTAGAAAGAACATTGCACACATTCCTGTTGGAGCCACATTAATGAATTAGTCCTACCACAAACTGAGAGAAGCTTGCAGGACCCTAATACCTTTTGTTCCTAAGGATAATTCAGTAATTTATAAAGAGAACATTGCAGAGCACGTCAGCAAAAGAATAGTAATCGCGGGATTCAGACGACCCTTACGCTGGTCTTCCCTTCCAGGTTTCTGGTGATTTCTGTTCCTTTCGAGCTCTATATTTCCTTGTATAACACAGAGCTCCAAAAGCCACCTCCACGGCTCCCAGGGTTGTGGTTGCAGTGTTGGTAGTGACCTGGGCTCTGAGTGCACCTGAACTTGGGCCAACATCTGGCATCCAGGCTCTACTTGTCAAGATAACAGAACAACTTGGGCGCACAGTTTATCATTGTCATGCAGAAGTCACACCCAAGGGCATTAAGGTGTTGTGGTGCTTCCCCCTTACTCTGCAAATAGGTCATGGTGTAACCCCACTGTGTTGGCAGAGATACATCTGGCCAACACCTTGTCAAAAATGAGAGAGGACCATTCAAGCACAATTTTCAAGCTTAGAAGCCTAGAATTGGTGTTTAAGCTCTTAAATAACAAAGCTGATTTTTAGGTGTGCCGAAATCAGCTCAACCTGCAGGGAGCAGCTCCCTGGAACCGGGAGTCTTCAGGGGATTTGGAACATCAGCTTCCCAGTGCTGAGGACAGTTTGTGAGGGTAAAGTCCTTGCAAAGGCTGTGTTAGGGGAAATGATGGAAAGAAGCGAATGTGTCCAGTTTGTCAGGTACCGACGAAGTCCATGAGTGAAAGGTAGGAACAGTGTCAGCTGATATTTGAGGGATGCTGAGGAATTTCTTGTGTAGGTACAAGCAAATGCAATTCATGGATTAAATTAATTCAGTAGTAAACACTTGTACTTTGCCATGGGAACTGCAGAATGAGCAAAATGGAAATACTCTAAACTTGCAACGGATAGAAGGTTAGCAATCTTCTCCACTACAAACTCGACTCCCAAGAGGAATTCCCCTCCCCAGGGATGTTTAGAAGCTAACTGCACAAAGCGCAGTTTAGTGCTACCTACCCAGCAGATGTGATCACAAGCAGTTATTGCCGCCACTGTCCTCTAATATATAATAATTTTTGACATGGAGCAGATTCTACCTATTGCTCAGTAAATGACCTTCATTAAGAACCACAGAAACCCGTTCTTGATTGGTCCACATGTCCTTAAGTATCATTAGTGGTAATAGTAGTAGTAGCAGCACAGTAATGTCACCTTCCCAAAGACGTAATAATATTTAGACTTTGAAAACCCACCTGAGAAGATGAAAAGTGAGTAATTTGCAGACAGAAATACCAAGCTGTGATATTTTAATAAAAATTGTTATTTGCCATCACGCTGTCCTTGTTGTGGTTTTAATGTTCGCACACTGTCACTCAACAGCCTGTGAAATTTTAATGTTTGAATGTTTACAACTTCAAAAGATGTGTGAATATTTTTAGCTAGTAGTCATTGATCTCCACCCTCCCTGCCTGTGGAAGGTTGTAAAAATTTGCAGTTCACCATATATGCTACATCATACTTGTCTAGGTCATGCAGTTTTAACTGTGTAAGGAGAAATTGAGTGAATATTGATATAGAAACGATTGCTAAATTTGCTAGTATCTCCAATTCTAGAAAAAATAGCAATTAATTTGTCTCTAATCTTAACACAGTCACAATTAAAAATGTATATAGTTCAGGGATGAGTCACGCTACTAAAATGTGTTTATGTATGTGTTCTGAATGGAGCCTGCATCATCCTGAGAACAGCTAAATAACCATTCGCTTTTGAATAAGAACAAATATTTGTTGGAAAACAAAGATTCCACTTTTTATTCAGTACTACACCATTACTACCAGTTGAAAAAAGTCTGAAAATGAGAGATATAGAAACAAACATACATTTATTGTAGAGGACTAAGTACACCCAGATGCTGAAAGCTTGTTGAACTGCAGGATTATATTCTTGTTCCCTATTTTGATAGAATCAGGACTTCATGGAGGGCTTCAGCTCCTCTTCAGATTCGGGAACTTTTGGGTTTATATCGTGGTTTTATACACTATGTCTTTTATATTCTGGGCTGGCAAATTGTGCTACACAAGTAATACTAATGCTGTTATTTTGCTTCTCTTCTGATTGAAATAGTCAACCCAGAGGAATGAATTCTACCATCTCCCATTTAAAAAAATACAGGGAAAGTAGTGTAGAGATATTAGAAATCCAAATTCTCTAGCCGATGCCCTAGTTTTTGGCATCAACATTGGACTGAAAGGGACTTCAAAATGCTATTTCCACACCTCAAGGCTGTTCCACAGGTTAGGTACACTTTCTAAACGTGTCCAGTGATGGATACCCATCCCAGCCTGCTCCGTAAAAC
>WEIS01065933.1:14843-45531 GCA_013389965.1 Todus mexicanus | reverse complement strand
TTCCTGACCTCACTGCTGGAAAGGTTTCCTAATGGCTAGAAGGAATTCAGAGATCATTGCTGCTTGTGACGCTCTGTGGACATGGAGAACAAATCATTCCCTTCTTCTCCAGTGCAACTTTTTACATATTTGAAGGTCATCAGCCTATTTCTACTCTGTCTTCTCCTTCTTAGGCTAGGGAATCCCTGTTTGTACAATCTTTATATGTAGGTTATGGATGATACAGACATTTTTTTGAGCATCTCTTCAGTGGTCCGCATCTTCTTTGGATGGTTATGCTGAGAAACAGAAATTCTATTTCAGCAAACCTCTGCTGGTGTTGAAGGGACCAAAGGATTGCTTCCAGGAGTTGGTGCTTATACATCCCAGGATGGTGCTTGCTGCTTTCACAATGTGCTGACTTCTATTCAGCATTTCAACCAATCTAATTCCTAGGTCCTGTCACAAAAACTACTGTCCGACCAAGTATCATGTATCTGTGCAATTGAAGTACCAACATTTTCTTTTCTTCAACCTGAATCTTTGACTTGGCAAGCTCGTAGTGAATCCCCTTTCTCCAATGCACTTGTGATCCCTCACATTTGATCCTCAGTGGTGGGGCTTCATGACTGTTGCTTGATACATCACCCTCTATGTTCAATGGAGAGCAGACGCTTCTGAAGACCTGAGTGTGAACTACAAGTCACTCTAGGTGAGCTAATCCAGCCTCCTGCTTCATGCACAAGCTCAGTCTTTTCTGCAACCTGCTGTTCTTATGATCCGGAAAGATGGTCCTGAAGCCAATCGCTTTGCTTGCAGAATGATCTGCTGTACTGAATCCTTCCTGATGCTTGATCTGAGCCATCTAACCTCACCTCTAAGAGTATCTAAGCCTATTTATTTTTGAAGAAAGCTCTGACTTTGCCCAAAGATCTTCCAACCTCCAAAATCCAGGGCTGAGTTCTGAAATGTATCCACTCTTCTGCTGTGCCTGAACTCAGACTTGTAATTAGGGCTTCCTCCAGTGGATAAAGAAGGCAGAGAAGACACAGACATGAGACTCTTCAGATTCCACCTCTTAGAGTTGCGATCTACTACCCTGTCATTTGTAAAAGCTGCAAAAAGCAGCAGGGGACCTTAAGTGGGATCATTTGAAGAGGGAAATAAGCAGTTATTGAATAGAGTGTGGTCTCTGCAAGTCAGTAAATGGTGACCATAATGACTTTTCATTCACAGTTAATTGTTACCTGCAGTTGGATATTACTTTGCTCTCCCTGTTGATTTTCATTGTACTCTGCCTGTACATTTCGTAGCAAATCATTGCAAAATTGTGAGGAGCAGGACAGGCAGAGTAAATCTTGCAACATACGTGAAGTTGCACGTGAAATAGTATCTATAGTGTTTCCTAACATTATAAGTAGAGTCATCTTACTGTCTCAGAGAAGTTTTGGGGAATTTATTTGTTTCTCAAGGTGAGCTATGGACAGTCTCTTGTGTATATTGAACCTACATGAGATCTTCCCTTGCACAGAAAAGATGCCTCCTCTTCTATGTGTAGGGGATTTCACACTCTGGACACTTGATCATTGCCGTGGTTGGCACCTTGTTCTTGTCTTGTACCCACCACTGAATAAATCTTTTCATTTTTAGAAGTCTAATGTATTTTAAGAACTGAGAAATGAAACAGAATTGTATTTCTGGTCAGAAGCTCTGTCTCACAGCAGAAGCATCCATTGTAGGCAGTTACCTCCGAGTAATAAAATGTTGACTTAGGATCTTTGGATCATGTCTTAGGCAATGCATAATTTTTATGATCACATTGCAGAGGAGCCCAACTCCTGAGCTGTGAGTACTGGTGTGAAGGGAAGGAAGGGGCTCAGCAGTGACCACAGGAGATGATCAAATTCAGGGTGCTCCTCACAATGACTCTGCAACCAAAGATCATCTTGGCAGAGATCTTCAGGGATAAGCACAGCAAACAATCAACAGGAATATGAAAGTATCACTATCTTCATCTTCTAGATGGGGAGATGACTCATTGGCATGTAGTTGTCTACTCCAAAGCCATGACTTAACTTCATTTTCTGCTTACTAGCCCAGTGCTCTGACCACAGAATTGTTCTGGTTGTGAAGATTCCCATAATGATGAAGCAGCAGAGAATCAGTCAAACTCTCATTTGCCTGATAAAAAGAAATGGTTGCAAGCTGGGAAGGTATTTGTGGGACCTGGAGAGCTACTTTTGCAGTAAAAGGTGTCAAACCAGCTGGTCACTTATAGAGACACTTTTTTTCCATCGCACACCAGCTCGTCTTTCCTATGCCCATCCCTCCAGATGCCAGCTTCAGTGACAGCTGTCATTTTGCACTCCCATACAAAGGCTAAGGGACACCGTGACAAGGCTGATACTCAGTATAGTGCAGAAATCCATACTGATGGGAAGACAAAGCTCATGAACATCTAGATGTGAAACCAGAGGCCAGAAATTCCATTCTTCACCATGATGGATGAATGATTCTGTAGTTTGTCTAAAAAAAAATGTTGCACGTTTCAGGCTACTCAGGTGTGACTTGATCACAACTACTTGAGGTTAATTTTTTAGGGCCAGGTATGAAAAATGGCCACGGGCTTCCCCACGCAAGTGAATGACAGGGAGTGCTGGACCTCTATGAAGGACATCACAAAACTGCTGCAGAATGTTGGCTGTGTGCTCACATTCACTGGGCATGTTTCAGAAGCTCTCCTTTCTATTTTCATGTTCTGTGCACTAAGTGATCATTTGGAAGATGCTGAACATGAAGAAGAAAATATACTCAAGGTATCTAGACCATTTTGTTCACTCTTTAAAAGTACAGGAAACCAAGCAAAAACATTACTTATTAATATATGACCCCCATCTTGCTGTCTAATCAAGAGCTTGCTTGCAGGCACCTTGTTCCATCAACACTCCACAAGGCCTTTTCAGGGGATGTGCTGTGTCCCACCCTGGGATGGACAGCCAAGTGAAAGTAAACTTGGAAAAGAAGCAGAAGGAAACTGAAGTGATCTGGAAACTGTAGGGAATTTCAAATACCTCAATTTCTGCAAGAGCAGATTTCCATGTTTAATCCGCTCAAGCTTTCCCCTCCACCACCAGCCAAACACACATGGGAAGGCAGACATCTATGTGAGAAGAAACTCGAATGACTACATGTACTTTGAAATACCTTCGGGCTCAGGATCTGGAAAGGCAGAGATTTTACTCATTGCCATAGGTGTGGAATCCAGCTCAGCTCTGTGTGCACCAGTTGTCATGACGGCACACAACCCATATTGGAGGTACATGGGCACAGGAGGCATGCTGGCTCTCCTACCTGACATCGAGCAGTCATCCCTGACTAAGAGCGCATTATTTGCAAGCTTCCCCATATAAATTTGGTTAAGGAAAAGTTTTAAAGAGTAGGAATCACAATGCAGTTCCCTGGGCTGGAAGGGAGGCAGCGCAGAGCTGGAGGCAGGAGTCTCTTCATCCAAACAGGTGAATCCAGGAGAGTTGTTCCCAGCCTTGGAGCAGAGTGTGAATCTCAGGCAAAATCAAGAGCAGTGTTATCTACTGTGCCTTGCTGCCAAAGCCTCCTTTCCCATTCTGCTCTGAGAAGTCTCTCCTTACCCTCTGTGCTGGGTACTGTGAATACTCACACATGACGAATGCGGAGTTTCCTCTGAGCTGATTGAGGCTTTGCCAAACCGGGTTTTGTTCCCTTTTGGCTGGTTTTCTGTTAGCTTTACAGCAAAGGTGTCACATCCTTTCTTCAGCTGGGTGTGTTACATTTGATTGTATTCAGGTATATCTGATGGCACTAACATACAGCGAGATTCAAAGTCATGCAACATGTTCCGGCACAGACAGCGTTATGAACTTACAGAGCGTCGTTCAGATCTTGTATCGAATATCCTCTGGCATCAGATCTGAAATGAATTGTACATGGCAACCAAAGAAACACTCTATCTGTCTGAATAACAAAAAATAAAGAGAGGAAGAGCTTTGCTGTATCACTAGCTCTGATCTGGACAAATGGCAAGCATCCCAGCAAGCAGCAGAAAGGCAGTCCCATAGCTGAAAGCCCTGTGATGTTCACAGTCTCCTCTCTCCCCCCACACCTTCATTTCTTCTCCCCTGCCTGGGCTCCTTTTCTGACATGAAGGGCTTTCCAGCCATGCTGGAACTGGAGCTCCTCTCCACCTTTTTGCAGTTGAACAATGATCTCATTCATCATCTTCCCCTGGTTTGGATGGTGACCTCTCTAGGCGTGTTCAGGGCTTCCTGGTTGTTAATCAGCAAGATTACCATGCAGCATGTATCTGATTTTAGTTAAGCCACTGTCAGGGTTTGCTGAGTGGAGGTGTAGAGGCATAGCAGGCAATGGGTTTCCAGCTCTTTGGAGCAATGAGCAATGAAGGACACTGCAAAAGCAAGGAGAAGCAATCTTTAAGCTGGAGTTCTTCAGGAAGACAGATGGGCCAGATTGGGTTGAGGTCTAGAAGCAGCATGAGGACACAAGAAGCCTCTTGTCCCTTTCACAAAGGCCCACCACTGTGGTATCTTCTTGAGTAGGAGAGGTTGCTCCCTTGCCCCTGGCACCACAGGGATCGTCAGCTAATCTTCATGGCCTGGGGTGGTTAGAACAACATACACCAGCTACAGGTCTGTCTTGAGACTTATCTCTGTTGTCCCACAGTAAGTGGAGTTTTCCAATGAGTCGTTCTGCTTACACAACTAGTTTCTCAGTCCGTGACCTAAAATCCACTTCTTTCGCTGAATTTCCATTTTCCATCTACCAATGCCATCTACAAGGACCTCTGTGTCATTGCACCTGAAGCCAGACAGCTCTGTGACACCAGCTAACACTGGAGAACATTAAAAATTCTCAGCCTGTCTTCTCACAGCAACAAAACCAGGACACGGGGTGTGAGGGACCGGATTTCTGTTGAACTTCACAGCTCTTCCACCTCTTGTTTGATCTTTTCCAACCCCATACCAGACTGGTCAGAGCTGAAGGGAAGGATATCCTTATGAACCTTTCTTCTGCTCCGTCATGGGCCTCTTACATCACCTTGAACATGTCAGGAGCAGGTGCTTAAGCGTTTAATAGATACTGATTTTGAGAGGAATTAGGTGCTTGAATAGAATTGAGGCACTGACATATTCTCAAAAATGTTAATACCTGGCTTTCCAACTCTCGGTGGATGGCAAGGAAGAAAAAACCTGTGAAGATCTTGAACATTCTGGCTACAAGTCTCTATGAACTTGTGAAAGCGCATTTCAGTGATGCTGCCTGAGTACAGGCACACGCGAGCAGGATTTACCTTCCCTACCTTCAGCCTTCTGAAGATCGAGGCTCTGCTATGGATTAGTTTCTTTGGTCTCCTCTGAGGGTGAAGGAGAAGAGAAGGAGCCCAAGGAAGATCTGAGGTCTTGCTGGGGTAGATGAGATCCCTCTGCCTCCCCCTTACTCAGTGGGGCTACAGGGAGAGCACTAGTTTAGGCATAGACAACAAATTTGGTGAATCCAACTCCCTCTGTGTGTCCATGGTGGGTGAAATCATATCGTCCCCTGTTAAAACTTTTCCAGTCTTGGAAGGAGACCAGATTTTTACTTCATTGAGTTTCTGTGTGCCTGTATGTACATTTTGCATAATGCCATTAGTCCCCAAAGCCCCCTGAACTCACTCCAGACTTTCTCAATGGGAGTCTCTAGTGTGGAAGGTGACGTGTAAATGTAAAACATCATTGTTGGCCTGTCTGTAATGATACCACAGAGCATTACATTTTTGTGTTAAAGTTTCCGAACATGATTTTAGACAGCGTGTTAAAGGAGCTGGGTCATTGCTTTGATAGCTCTGACTGTGAATTGCTCGGGTCTGCTCAAGCATGCAACCCCTTCGTGAGCCACTCTGTTTTTGACAGTGCCACAAACCACTGGTTTCACATCACAGCTTCTCCAGCCAGACCTCTCGCTGGCCTGCGTGCCCCACATGGCTGCGTTTCCCATGAAGGAGTGCTTGATGTTTGCTGAGATCTTGTGAGCTCGTGTCTCTTTGATTCTCCTAGGACGGTCCAAGCCTTCTTTCTCAACATGGGAGCCCGGTTCATAATCATCCCCTGATGGCTGCTGATCCCCTCTCCAGTCCAGTAAACCATGTAACTTCAGGACCAGCTTAAGCCAGCTGAGCATTTGAGTGTTTATAGGCATTCAGTTCTGGCTGAGTTGAGATCATTTCTCCCTCTGCCGCCACAGAGGGCTGTGAGGAAGCCAAAAGGAGAGGTGCATGCATAGCCAGAGCTTTCTGGCTGCAAATTAACTCAGTGCTTACCCCCCAGCTAAGTCCAAGCACTGTGGACCATAACTCCCCAAAGACTGTTCGGGCTGTGTTTGGAGATGCTCTCCACAGGAAGGATCAGGAATCACATAGGCCTGCTGAGAAAGGAATTGTAGCCATGGGTCAGGCTGCACCAGCACCTCGATCAAGCCTGTCTGGGCATCGCTGAGGGCAGCGCTGTGTCTCAGAGAGCTGGATAAACCAGAAAGTTTGGAGAACCCCAACAGCAAGTAAAAGAAAGCCCTGTTAAATCATTGCTTTTCAAAGAACCTACCCTGGAGCTAGCTAACTGATCCTGTTAGATCTTCCCTAAGTCAGATAAGAAAAATAACCTGGCAGTAGTCATCAAAGGTAGAAGGATACATAAAACGTCCATTGTGTGGAGACCCTGGAATGAAAGGTAGAGGGTTTGCAGACAAGACCGGTGGAACTCATGAGCACTCATGTGGCTACAGGGAAATTTCCACTTCTTTCCTGGTTGTAGGAAGCAAGCTTGCCCCACTGCCTTTGACTGAGATCTGCTCTTCCCGTTGATAGCAAACGCCTCCTGGCTTCCCCATCTTACACGGTGACTCATTTCCAGGGAGCTGGAGATGAAGAAAGGAAAGGAATGGCAATTAAGGGAATAATGAATCTTTCATTATTATTACAGCTTAATGGGAAAGAAGTGAAGGTTGCATAAAGTAAAGACAAGGGACTTGGTTTGTCCCAGTGCCCCTTCCCCAAGCCTGGTCCCACTGGAGACAGATGACTGGTCCAGGCAGAGGGGTGATGCGAGCCAGACTGGCTGCTCTCATGTTCTTCCTTTTCCTGATGATAAGAAAAATATCTAACAATTAGATATTGCTTTAAAACACTATCTGGCCCTCACACTACCTTTTGAGGTGGATAAAAGAGGTAAGTGTCACTATCTTGATTTACAGTCTGGGAAAACGGGACTAAAATGTTCTCTGAGATGCTTTATCCCTTGAGCATATTGAAGCAGTGTGGCTCTCAGATATGGGCATGTGACATCTAAGTCACAACTGGCCAGGGAAGATTGAGGTTCTCTCATTGAAGGCCTAGTGATGAAAGATGAAAGAGAAAACAGGACAGAGCAGCAGGAATGAGAGCTGTGCAAACACGAGGCGTTGCCATAGGATCCACTGTGTGTCTTGCCAAAATGCCCATAAGCCAGAGATCTTTGTCTTATGTTGCCATATGTCACACACTACACATAAATCAGTTTGGTTTTGGCTGATGCTGTTCCTCTTGTTATAATCTCTTGTGTATCTTCCGTGTATAATTAAGAGTCAAGCCCTTGGAGGAGAAGGAAAGTCATTAAATGACCCGCTGCCATTTTCTTTGAACAGTAACTGCACCTTCCACTTGAGATGTTGGAGAAAGACGTGAAACAAAAAAGGACAAATACAAATAAAGTGGAGAAGCCACATCTCCAGCTTAAAATCCGAAGATAAGGAAGCTTCTTTTGACTTCATTCCCCACTCATTTGGGACTCAACCGCAACAATAACAACAGTGAGGCTGTCTAGGAAGAAGAGACTACAAATAATTGCCCAACCTCTCATTCCCTCTGAGATATTGGTGCTATCTTGACTGCCAGGGAATCTGCAGCTGACCATGGAAGTCCATTCTTGCTTTGTGATTGTGCTGCCATGTCAGAGCTGCCCACTCCCAGCCACTGGGCTTTCTGGGCCAGGCTATGAGAGTCCTTGGTGCTCCTTAAGGGTGTGGTATGCACATGGAGATGAATAATGCAGGGTATATATGACAAACTCATAAAAATATAAGCTATTAGTGGCCCCTATAGAATTCAGCTGGAGTTGTAAACACATCAGAGCTCCTTTATTACAGGTTTTGAGTCCATGTTTGAGGAAAGGCAACTCGCAGTGCTGATGTCTCAGATGTCAAAGGGGGTAAAAGTGACAGCAGCGTCTGAGGAGCTTACCTGTTTCTGGCCTGATTGGCTGACGTTTTTGTGGTTTTCCAAGGGAAAGGAAGGGGAATAACCAAATCAGTTGTGGATAGATAGGATTCATCTTGCCTAATTGCAGATGCTTGTATTGTAGATGTCTACTTCTGAGCTGTCCACCCCTCCTTTGTACCTCCGCAGTCAACAAAGCAAAGTAGGGCATGTCTCATCAGTCAGATGCAGATGTTGAATTAAAGAGTGATGGAGTCAGGCCCTGAGAATTCCAGTTTCTCTCCCCTGATGAGAAGAGAAGCCTGGAGGCTTGCTCAGATGGAGGAGTGGGCTGGGCAGACACCTACCTCTGATCAGATGAGCTTCATTTGTTTGGCCTCTGAGCATACTGTACCTCAGCAGGCACTCCAGCAGCAGAAAAATTTTTCAGAAAAACGTGAATCTCCAGGTGTAGCAGAGGACTGCTCAAGAAGTCTTGCTCGCAACATTGCAATAGTGTCCCAACCAGCCTACACAGAAGCATCACAATTTCACAGTGCCTGGAGCTGGAGAAGTCCAACTGCTATGGACCAAGAGGGTCGTTGGCATTAACACCTGCTGCCAACCAGAGGAGGGGCTTGCTTTGAAAAGACAGATCCTGAAAACAGAACCTTTTCTTCAAACAAGACTCATTTTCACATTTTTCCCACCATCTTTTCTAAGCCCTTTTTGAAGTTGGTTTGGTCCTATCTCAACATTTAATCCCCTCAAAGTTGTCATGAGTAATTGGCAGTTCAAAAAGCATTTTTTATTTATTTCATAAGGAAAGACAATAACCAACCCGCTCACCCCCATTTCGGCTTGAATTACTATTCAGACCATTAAACCCCTGAGATGTTGGAAACTATATATTTGTCCANATTATTATTATTTCATTTTTTAGTAAAGCTGTTCTAGTTTCCTTTCCTAATTGATGAGTCTCTCTCCTTTATTTCCTTTCTTCCCTTTTTGGGTGGGGAGGGGGAGAGAGCGTTCTGTTGCAGATTTGGGGGGTGCCCTGACCCCAAACCATGACAATATTGAAAATATGTTCACACTTTCAATTTATGAGCATTTTGTGAGGTGTTATTTCCAGGGAAATGATAGTATTTTGGTTTTTAATCCCAGGTTTAGAAATAAATTATTGAAATAAGATAATTTCTTGCAAGTGGGAAATTCTGCTTTTCTGGAGAGATGTATTCATGACTGAATCAACTACTGTGCAGAAAGCCATAGCCTGATTTGTGTAATGACCATTGAAATACTGTCAAGAGATCTAGTGTTATTTATACATAATTATAATCAAATAGTGACTATTCTCCCTCATTTATAATGTGGCTATCACTATGCCATTAAAAGAGCTCATAGTATTTTTTAAACTAAGGTGTTCTCTCACTCCATTCCTTTTAAATATTTGAAGCTATTTTAAACTTCTGGGGGAAGAGATTTAAATTATCAACAGGAAAAAAAAGAATGATTTTTGAAAGAAAATCATTATTCTGACGACTGCTGTTCATATGAATCAAGAAGAGTTTCTTGGTTGAGTTTGTGTTTACTAAACTCACTTTTCCTTGCTCTATGCTAATTATGAGGATTGCTGGATTATGTATTTGGAGGTTTTGTTTGAGTGTGTGTTTCCAACAAGGTTAAAGTAACTTTTAGAACATTTGATGATGGAAAGTGACCTACTCACTGCCTTACCTGGAAGCACTGACACCTCTCTGCAACACACTTTACTTTCTTACTCATTTCCAATGAACATGGCCCAGAGATTAGATTGCAATCCATCAAAAGAGAAAGTATTTAGCCAATTATTTTTATGGCACTGCATCGTTAGTGATTCTAAAGCCCATCCTGAAGATACTAAAATGTCAGAGTTCTAGAGGTTTATTGTTATGTGCAATTACTTCTGCTCCATACTCCAAGTAGAACTATATCGACATTATTTTAAATGAGCACACATGGAAAAAAATTCTGGAAGTGTCTTAACACTTGTAAGAGGAACTTTATTTTTTTATTATTATTTTTTTTTAATTTTTTTGCCATCATGATATGCAATGGATCAGGGAAAGCTTCAACCTCAAAAAGAGTCACGTGGAGATTGTCCTTAATCTGACTCTGAGTTTATATTATGTGATGCTTAGCAGGGCATTTCTAGATCTCCCTTCAGAAACATTAATTAAAGCAAATGCAATTAGTCTATAGCATCCTTATTAAGGAATAATTCTTATATTAATCAGTAGAAGTTTTGCTGAATTAAAGGATTGTCCCAGATCTTCCCATAAAACAATAGTGACTTGGCACAGAAACCAGAGAGGATTTAGAAGACAAAGCCAGCAAAATCTATTGAACCACAAGAAGCGTGACGAGAAACTCGATGTTTTAGAATCATTTTCATCCTGTGGTGGATCTTCTCTCCCTTGCGCAGTGGTTGACTCCAGCTGACTTCAAGGCAGTTTGTCATAGGGCTCATCTGCTCATGGAGAGCTCATCCATATCTGCTAATAGTGTGAATTGAGAATTCCCACACAGGTGAGATTATGACCTTCTAGAAGCTCCAAAAGGAAGGATTTCTGGGCAGATATTTGGATTCTCTGTGACGACTTTGAGCTTTCATCTCTCCCCTGGAACAGTTCCTGGGATGCTCCAGGAAAATGCTCAGTGAATGCTCCTGCTTTGCCTTTTGAGCTCACACTGTGACCTGGCCCGGGTGCACCACAAGCTGGCAAGGGAGATCACGTTTGTAACTCCATTTCCATTTGTGTTGCCATACAAATTAGAGAAGGAAGAATAGATGCTGACTGTAGAGAGGTATGATGGCACATTGCTCTATCCTATACTTCCTTGTAGAGCAGCAGATGCAAGGTTGCCGTCAGCCTCATGAATCTGATGAGGACAAATCATGAGGACACAGCTCTGACTATCACAGCATCACCTGGGTTGGAAGGGACTCAACTCCTGCTCTGACAAGGCTCTGAATTCAGACAAGTTTACCCAGTTGTACTATAACCAATGGGGCTGCAAGTAAACGGGATACGTACCCTACAGTAGTTAGTTCAGCTTTCTCTGAGAGCACATCTCTTCTCCTTGCCTTGCAAGAAGTCACATTTTTTATTGAAGAGGTGGTCTGGCTCCAGCAGTGTGATAAGCATTAACCCTGAGGGTGTCGGGATTTCCCTGAATGGAGCTTCTTTAGAGACTGGGGTCTGAGATTGCATTGCTTTCTTGCTCTTCCAGCACAGATAATTCCTCTCTGCAACTTCCTTTGGAGATCAGCAAGGAGCTGGAGGAAACGCCTCAGTCTGAGGTTTTCATCCAGCTTAGAAAAGCCCATGCATGAAAAAGAGTGAGATGGAAAAGGCTGATTTTGCTCCTGGGGGAATGTTCTTGGGATCCACCTGAAGGAATGAGAAAAGCAACTATGTGTGTGTGCAGATTTTACAGTGGAGGACCCTGTTCCCCAAAAGGGTTAATGCAACCTCTCTTTTCCCCCCAATAGCTTCATGGCCCTAACAGCTTTCATTGTGAAATGGGTGCAGGTGTGGGCTATGCTTTGTTGATCACAATCCCTTTTGCAGAGGAAGCTTTGAATATGTTTGACATAATCAGCTCACAGCCTTTGCCCGCACTCTTTCATAAACAGGCCATTTTCACATCCTTTTCATGGGATCCGACAAGCGGAAAAATAATTAATGTTACCTCAGCCTAACAGTGACCCAGCTTTGATTCAAAAAGACGGCATGTTGCATAAACTAACCATTTAATTGAGTGATAGAAAAAGCCCACATGTATCAATTCTGCCTCCACGTATTATGATTACTGAGGCTTTGCAAGGATTGTGCTCCCTTGGTCATAAAGCAGAGCTTAAATTCAAGCCCATGAAGTGGTTTCAGAAGGACTGATTGAGCATGAGCTGGGGATTATCCGTGTTTACGGTGGCAGGACGTGGGAGCAGTGGAATATGTGGGTACCAGCCATCATGGTGCATATTCAGGCTATGTCCAGGTTATGTCACATGTCCTTGTGTGAATTGACAGTGGTCGGACATTATCCAACCCGAGGACATTTTGGATGCTGATGGCACTATGCTGCCACCATGACCTCAGAGCCAAAGTTAACTGGTATACACCACAGTTAGGACTATGCCTAATATGAATGGGATCGAGTCACTCTTAAAGTAACCCACCAAAAAGAAATGCCCAAGTTGAATCTCAGCTAAATTCAGATAGGACCTTGAGGTAGCAGTGGTTCCTCTAATGAACCATCTCCTTTTGTGGCTGCAAAAAGGGAGCCATTTTAGTAGAAAGTGAATGAAAACAGGAGCCTTCATTATAAACTACCATGACAGACTATGAGTGTAGTGTGGAGGTGTCATGCACTGGTGGAGCAACGTTCCTCCAGGAAGAGTTCAACACAAGCTCACCCCTGGCTCACTCAAAGAAAGTGCTGGTGGAGCCACTTCTATTCTCCTGGACAAGGAGGCTCTGCAGACCACCAGGCATCCCCTCCTCACCACATCACACTTTAGGAGCAAAGAAAACATCTTGAAATGGCTCTGGTTCCTCTTCTAAGGCCAATCATAGACATAGAGTGTACGTTCTTGAGCTGTTAATTGGAAGGGGTTTCATAAAAGCAACGGTGCAAATGGATAAAACCAGGCAGGCTGTTATCTCATCAACTCCTACAATGCAGAAGGAGAGAGGGAAGATATTTGAACCTAAAGGAAGGAAAAATCTTTCCATATAGTTGCAGGTGGGCCATCAGACCCTGATAAGCTGGATGTGACTCTTGTCCAGACTTTAGGAGATTTTATAAGGGTATTGGTTACTTCTATGCTGACAAGAATACCCCAAATTAAAGAAGGCTGGAGACAAGGAGAAGGACTTAAGTCCTCCTTCTCGTAAGAGTGCATATAATAAACAGGAGCTGGACCTTGGTCTGATCCCAGCAAGGTAATGACTATGTTCCTAACCCATCATATCTGTAGGGATCTTAGGATGTTCAGATTCCTTCCTCTGGCTATTTGGCATCTGCACAACTTTGCTGGGTTGGCAGCCACCTCTGCCAGGCCCAGGTTCAAATTTCTTGGACTTGCAAGCACAGCATCATTGGCCAAGCTCAAGTGAGCTCCTCCTGGCACCACTAGTGCTTTGAAAATGTGCTGAGAAATTTGCCTTTCCTAGATCCACTTCAAGGAGGGTATTCACCCTGCAGCACACAGTTAACACAAAGCCTGGGGGTTGTCTGGAGAGTCTCCAGGAAATGTCAGGGTGAGTGGCAAGGCACCCATCTCTTGCTGCAGCTGGTCCAATACCAAGTTGTGTGCCTTCAGGTTGAATGAAAGCTCCATACCACGTTTCAGAAGGAAGGTGTCTTCCCCTCTGACATCCAGCACTGGACAGACAGAGGGAATGTCATCCTATTTGAGCCAGCAAGAGGGAAAAATCTTCGAGTAATGCCACCTTCACAACCAACTGTTGAACACACCACCTTACGCAGCACCTTGCCAGTAATTTTGACGCAAGCCCCTCTTACTTACACAAGAAATTCTCCCTGTAATGTAGGAGGGGAAAAGATTGTCTTTTCCCATAGTCTGAAAAGCCCTGATAGAGTAGACCAAAAAAGCACTTAGCCAGACAAACAGATTGATACTCGTGAAGTACATTACCAGGACTTTAGAAGACAAAAGTTGCTGGTGTAAGGACTCCTGTGCTCAGTGTGGTTGCAGCAGAGGTGTGTGAAATGAAGTCAGTGCATCTTCACAGCCACAGACCCTCTGAAAGCTGCTGGAGAGACATGGCAGGCTGATTGTCATTGAGGTGATGTCAAGTGACTTCATGGTTAGGTCAGCTAGGAGCAAGTAGAGAACTCTTCTTCCTCAGAAACCTTCAGTGTTCTCCCAGTGGGTCAGTTTGTGTCTCTAGGAAATATTGTCTCTAAAATTATCACAAATACTGGAGATGGAGGTGCTGGTGAGCAACCATTGTACTTCATCTGATTGCATTTGGTTTCATATCTGCTAACATAATCCTCTGTATTTTTTCCCTGTCCTTTGACTCTTCATACCTCTAGGTATTGGTCATGTTTCTGGCTTGTTTGACAAGCTATTCACACTGAATTACTCTTTCTGTCTCTCACTCACTCTCTTAGCTTTTTTGTTGGTCTTCTCTGAATTTTTTCACTGCTGTCCAAGTCTTTTGCAAGTCCAAGTATCCCAGTCCAACTTGCTGTGGAAGAAGAGCCTGAAGAAGCAGCACTAGTCTCTAGGTCTTCACCAACGGTGGTGATGGTACCTGTGACCACAGGAACCAAGATATGATTCCTCCACTGGCTGGTTCACAATTCATGGGACACCATGTAGGAAGCCTCCACTGTGGATCTTCTCAAGGTAAAGCTCGGTGGCACTACAGGAACCAGACCTAAGACTGATTGCTCCAGCTCCCACATCTATGCTCAGATGGGTGAGCTCTCCATGCCATGAGGACAGACATGACCTTTCCTGCTTTTTCTTCTGTGTAGACTGTCTCTGAAATAAGCTTGCACAGGCAGGGGCTTCTCCAGCTCTGCTCTTCAACTTAAAATCTGTCCCCAGCATGGACATGCCATGTAGAGAGTATCCCAAGCTTTGCTGCTTAACTCTCCCAGTGTGCCCTCCTCTGAGCTGCTCTCTTCCCTCAGCAAGGGGCCATTGCCCTGAAGTTCTCTGGGTGATCTGACTTCAAGAGAGCTGTGCTTTCTCTGGAGATGCCGGCAATGGGGCAGCTTGCTTGCCTGGGTGGGCTGGAGTGCCCCTGAAAGATCCTGAAGCTGAGAACTGAGGGTATTAACACAACCAGGCGATTCCCAGCGCATGGAGGAGGGCAGCAGAAAAAAGGTCTGAAGTGCTGCTTCCTTGTAGCAACATTCAAAGCGTTTTGGGAAGAAGGTAGTCAGTATTTGTAACACAAAAGCTCTTCAGTGATACAAAGGAAGGGCCTGTTTAAATCCTGCTAAGTACATCAGAGACAATCCTGCAGCCTACCTGCCAGCTCAGGGAGTGCATGCTCCTCGCACCTGACTCATCTTTATTAGTCCCTAACGCACAAACTTTCTCCCAGTGCCTCTCTATTTTATATATTTTTAGGTCACTATTTTAGGTCACTGTCTAATTCTCATTCATTTTATTTGGGAAGCCAAAAAGCTGCAGCCTAGGATGCTTTTAAGCGCCTAATAATTCTTCCCTCATAGGAATGAAGCAGGGACAACACGGGCACCTCTGAGATATTCCTCAGAGGGAGACACAGGCAAAATCCTGGCCCTGGTGAGGTTTTATCCTCAGCTGGAACCAGAATATGCTCCAAGGCATGAACTGTCTAAAAACAGTGCCATCACATTCACCTTTATTTTGGAGGCGGCTACAGATTTTATACCCTGCGGGGATGGCAGCTTGCTCCAGGAGCGATCCTGCCAGCCCTACTTACAACGGGTATTACCTTCCCCTGCCTGCTCATTCCCGCAGAGCACTGATAGAGTAGGATGCTCTTCAAGATGAAGGTGTGCGTGGGGGGATCAGCCCTGGTTAGAAGAGTTTTAATGTGAAATAAGATCAAACATCGCTGCCACACCTCTACCTCCAGCAGTTTCAGCCTACACAAGAAAGGGGAACGTGCAGAGGAGCAGAGTGATGGTGTTGGTGTAACTTCTGGAAGGGCTCAGAGAGGAAAGGGAGAAGGAAAAGGAAAAGGGGAAGGGGAAGAGAAAGGGAAAAGGAAAGGGAAAGGGAACAGCAGTTTGTCCTGTGTTTGCAGAGTGCTGGGCAAGGCAGCTTCTGGAGAGATGAAAGAGTGATGCATCTGTAACGCCGTGGGGTTACGGAGCCCATCTGGAGGGCTCAGACCTACTCTGGGTGTNAAAAAGAGAAAGAAGAAAGATGAGAGGAAAAGAGAAATAAAAAAGAAAAAACAAAAAGGAAAAGAAAAAGGAAAAGAAAAAGAAAAATGAAAATAAAAAATAAAAAGAAAAAAGAAAAATAAAAATAAAGGGAAAAGAAAAATAAGAAAAATAAAAAGAATGTCTGGAGCTGAAAAGTAAATTTGGCTCTCTGCTAACACCCATGGACCTAATTGGATTTACTGCCTGAGTGCAGGAAGACTTGAAAAGATTATGGAAAGAGAAAAGAATTTGAGATTAACACATACAGTACATTTCAATACAGGTGGTGGGACAATTAGAAATGTAGTTAAGCTTTGGAAAATCTTTACAAACCTGGAAGGGATTTAAGTCTAGATATGATTTGGTGTGCCCAGCCCTGATTTTTCTAGACCAGCCAGTGTTGGAAACACAATGTGAAAGGATGGTTTGAAGATTCTTCCTCGCTTATTATGAAAACTTTGAGGAGAGGGGAGGAAAACACAGACGACTCTGGCCCCAGCAGACTCTGGAAAGGACGAAGGGAGATTTTCCCTTCATGGCCTAGAACTGGTGGTGGTGGACTCCAAGCAGCGACACTGGTGGAAAGCCTGCATCAGTTAGATGATAAACACGCCAGAGTCCTTCCAGAGAAACAACTGGAGTGACTCACTGGTTAGGAGAGCCCATGCAGGCTGTTTCTCTTCACTGCTTGAGTGGCATTTAACAATCAGAGCTATTGAATTCTATTTCTCGGTGTCAGTCAGTCAACCTGGGCCCAGCGTGGCTCCCTGGGCTGCTTTCAGAGCAAATGAAGTTGTCCGTACTGTGAATAGCGGGATGCATCCAGGGGGATTTACATCAGAAGAGGGACTTGGCCTCATTCCTTCAACAATTAGAGAAGCACGCTGGTTTCTCTAGGTGTTAGAGCAAAAGAGAAAAGACCTCTTCCATGGGCAGTGAAACGAATGAATGGTTCGTGATCGGTTTGCCTTATCTCGCTTAACCTCTCTGTCCCTCCAGATCTCCCGCCTCACAGCAGCATAGTCTGAAGGCCGGGGCTGAGGAATTATAACTGTTTCCCTAGGGGAAGCACTAATTTGGGTCTCTGCCCTCCTTGCCCTTGATGGCTTTCGTGGTAGTTGTAGTGCTGTGGGGAGGGAATTGATCTCACTAAAGCAGATCCGCCCCTCTCCATTTGGAGTAGAGATCTAGGGACCGAATTGACTGTTTCTGAAGAAGACTTTGAAAAGAATAAAAGGAAAAAAAAGGAAAAAAAGAAAAAAAGAGGGGGAAAAAAAGGGCAAAAAAGCAGGTGCATCGCTCCAGTTTTTCTCCTTCAGCACAAAAGGGAGATGAGAGTGATTAGCTGCAGACATCTGTGCTGGAAACACCTGAAGTTGGTGAAACTAATCCCACTCTTAGAAAGAGTTGAGGAGTTTTGGTGAGGATCTGAGAGCCAGACATGTAGGTGGGCAGGGAGGGCAGGATGCAGCTTGTGGGTAAGACACTGAATTGTACTCATCTGCAGGTGGGCGTCTGCAAGTGAGCAAGGTGTCCAAGTGCTGTAAGAAGCAGGGGAAATATGGTCTGTACAGTCAGAGCAGCCTAGGGAATGAGTCACGCAGCGAGATGTCTGACATGAAGCGGGCTGGGGCAACTCCTCTGCTGCAAATTGACATGTTTTCCTAGACTTTCTGAACCAACACCTCCTAATAGCTGACGACCTGGTCGCAGTGGCTCGGCCAGCCAAAGGCCACTTCTGAGGTCAGTTCAGAAGTCATCCCTCCTCCTGCTTCCAGCACCCTCCCCGCAGAGGCACTGAGCATCACTTTCTCCTAGTGGAAACAGATTGCCAGTGGCAAGGGGGAAAGCAGCATTCCTGCATCCAAAGTATTTCATCATCCCAGAGGTCAGGAGCTCATCTGTCCACCAAAAACTGGGGAAAAAGCTCTCCCCGCCCCCAGGAATAAGGAGAGGTGCACAAGTACAAGCAGCACACGTTACGTGGGGAGCAAGGCTGCTGCTTGGAGAGAGCTCAAACTGGGTGGAATCAGATCTGTATCACTCCTGGATGCAAACATGATTGCACCGTGGGTAGAGAAGGGACCTGAACTGCTGTAATTAGATTATCAGATCTCCAGAGTAGGATTCAGCTCCTAACACAGTTTAACCCTTTCTTCTAAGATCACAGCATGCAAACTAATCATTGCTACTATAAAACCCGGACAGATTTGTTGCGCATGGAAACAAATCACAAGTTTCTGGTCACTGCTGGTGTTATTCCTGGCAGGTTTAGCACATTTCCAGTTGTCCTGTGGTTAAGAACAGCTCTTACACACCATGAAAATCCCTTGGAAGAGAACCAGTCTCTGGCTGGGCAGGTGATTTGTAGGGTTTGGAGGGGTGAAAATTAAATGCTCATGCATTCCCTAGGTAGGAGCAATGTTCCTCCAGCAGCACCCATGATCCTGTGTCAAGCAGCTATAGGTAAGATTTAGGCAAGGAAGGTTGTGATCCATTGTGCTTTCCCATAACAGCACCAAGGAAGGATGAGTTTGGAGCCATGCCAGAGCATTTCAGGCTGACTCAGCAGGGATAGTTTTGTGATGGAGGCATTGGGAAGCATGGATTTGACACCTACCTCTGCTCTAGCACTGTGTGACCTTTAGCAAATCACTTTCCCATGATGTTCCTTGACCCCTTGCAGTAAAATGGGGCCAGTGACACTTCCACAGTCATACTTGTCTCTTTGGATTGTCACCTTTGCGGGGTAGGGAATGAGGTTTCACACTGTGACAAGCAGCTGCTGTCTGGAAAGGAACAGCATTCAGAGCTATGATAAATGACCTTAACATTCATGACATGCTCATTGCTCTAGTCTCCCCACTGCTCACATAGTCCCTGCCAGGGACAGTGAAAATAAATACAACCCCTTGTTCAATTATAACAAACACATTCTCTGATACGTTGAAGAGTCTCCTTGGTTTCTTGTCAGGTCTGCTTCCCTGCTGTGCTGCCAAGGATAAGCTGCAAATGTTGGAGAGGAAGAAGACAGTAATTTTTTTTTCTCCACCAAAGTATGACAGCTCTTATTATCTTTTGACAACTTATATCCACATTTAGGCGCGCACTGCCTTGGCTACCGAATCCATCTGCTCTCCGTTGGCTCTCATGGGTTTATGTGCAAGCAGGGACAAAGTAGTCCCTACCTTTCCTGTGAGCTGAGAGCTCTGCCTGAGGAAACAATTGTTTATTTTCACTTGCTAACTTGTGGAAAAACCACCAACTCACGTTGTCTTCACTAGGATGTAAATCAATTTCCCTGAACTTGAAGATAAGATTTGGTCTAATGAAGCTTCACCAATGCAAGGCCAGAGCATCTTGCCACAGCTCTCTCATGAGTGCTGCTCTCCTGTTGCCCAGCAGAGGTTGTCCAACCTTCTGCCACTGAGACATCCGATGGTTTTGATGCTACTGATTAAAGAATGATTTGGGGTCATAATTTCAGATTGTGGAGGGCATCTTAGGGTGCAGAGGAGTTGCAAATCTCAGTACACCATATTCTGCCATCTCCAGCCAGGCTACCCTTCACAAACAGCTTTTTCTACAAGAAATGCAGAGCAGTCTGGACACGTAGGTAACAATATTTCCCTGCAAAACCAAAAGCTTTACACGCCATGAGCAGTTCTTGCAGCAGAAAAGAGGGAATGCACGTGACATATTGATCATGTTGCGTTGCTGGAAAGCGCCTAAGCTGACTGGGACAGTGTGTGAACAAGAATACAATAGGTGGAGTAAAAAAACTCATCGGACTGCCCTGTCCCATCTCAGAGAAATTCCCTGTCACTACCCAGAACTGAATGAACTAAAGCNTCATTGCTCTAGTCTCCCCACTGCTCACATAGTCCCTGCCAGGGACAGTGAAAATAAATACAACCCCTTGTTCAATTATAACAAACACATTCTCTGATACGTTGAAGAGTCTCCTTGGTTTCTTGTCAGGTCTGCTTCCCTGCTGTGCTGCCAAGGATAAGCTGCAAATGTTGGAGAGGAAGAAGACAGTAATTTTTTTTTCTCCACCAAAGTATGACAGCTCTTATTATCTTTTGACAACTTATATCCACATTTAGGCGCGCACTGCCTTGGCTACCGAATCCATCTGCTCTCCGTTAGCTCTCATGGGTTTATGTGCAAGCAGGGACAAAGTAGTCCCTACCTTTCCTGTGAGCTGAGAGCTCTGCCTGAGGAAACAATTGTTTATTTTCACTTGCTAACTTGTGGAAAAACCACCAACTCACGTTGTCTTCACTAGGATGTAAATCAATTTCCCTGAACTTGAAGATAAGATTTGGTCTAATGAAGCTTCACCAATGCAAGGCCAGAGCATCTTGCCACAGCTCTCTCATGAGTGCTGCTCTCCTGTTGCCCAGCAGAGGTTGTCCAACCTTCTGCCACTGAGACATCCGATGGTTTTGATGCTACTGATTAAAGAATGATTTGGGGTCATAATTTCAGATTGTGGAGGGCATCTTAGGGTGCAGAGGAGTTGCAAATCTCAGTACACCATATTCTGCCATCTCCAGCCAGGCTACCCTTCACAAACAGCTTTTTCTACAAGAAATGCAGAGCAGTCTGGACACGTAGGTAACAATATTTCCCTGCAAAACCAAAAGCTTTACACGCCATGAGCAGTTCTTGCAGCAGAAAAGAGGGAATGCACGTGACATATTGATCATGTTGCGTTGCTGGAAAGCGCCTAAGCTGACTGGGACAGTGTGTGAACAAGAATACAATAGGTGGAGTAAAAAAACTCATCGGACTGCCCTGTCCCATCTCAGAGAAATTCCCTGTCACTACCCAGAACTGAATGAACTAAAGCAAGGCTGGGATGCTGCTGCGTGGCAGAAGGAAACGTTACGGTGAAGTTTTCTTTTCCCATACCTCTCCCATTACTAAGGAGGCTCATAAAATCATAGAAGGGTTTGGAAGGGATCTTAAAGGCCATCTAGTTTCAACCCCCCTGCCATGGGCAGAGACACCTCCCACTAGACCAGATTGCTCAAAGCCCCGTCCAATTTGGCCTTGAACATTCACTTGCAGGGATGGAGCATCCGCAGCTTCCCTGGGCAACTTGTTCCAGTGTCCTACGACTNTTTATTTTCACTTGCTAACTTGTGGAAAAACCACCAACTCACGTTGTCTTCACTAGGATGTAAATCAATTTCCCTGAACTTGAAGATAAGATTTGGTCTAATGAAGCTTCACCAATGCAAGGCCAGAGCATCTTGCCACAGCTCTCTCATGAGTGCTGCTCTCCTGTTGCCCAGCAGAGGTTGTCCAACCTTCTGCCACTGAGACATCCGATGGTTTTGATGCTACTGATTAAAGAATGATTTGGGGTCATAATTTCAGATTGTGGAGGGCATCTTAGGGTGCAGAGGAGTTGCAAATCTCAGTACACCATATTCTGCCATCTCCAGCCAGGCTACCCTTCACAAACAGCTTTTTCTACAAGAAATGCAGAGCAGTCTGGACACGTAGGTAACAATATTTCCCTGCAAAACCAAAAGCTTTACACGCCATGAGCAGTTCTTGCAGCAGAAAAGAGGGAATGCACGTGACATATTGATCATGTTGCGTTGCTGGAAAGCGCCTAAGCTGACTGGGACAGTGTGTGAACAAGAATACAATAGGTGGAGTAAAAAAACTCATCGGACTGCCCTGTCCCATCTCAGAGAAATTCCCTGTCACTACCCAGAACTGAATGAACTAAAGCAAGGCTGGGATGCTGCTGCGTGGCAGAAGGAAACGTTACGGTGAAGTTTTCTTTTCCCATACCTCTCCCATTACTAAGGAGGCTCATAAAATCATAGAAGGGTTTGGAAGGGATCTTAAAGGCCATCTAGTTTCAACCCCCCTGCCATGGGCAGAGACACCTCCCACTAGACCAGATTGCTCAAAGCCCCGTCCAATTTGGCCTTGAACACTTGCAGGGATGGAGCATCCACAGTTTCCCTGGGCAACTTGTTCCAGTGTCCTACCACCCTCACAGAGAACAACTTATTCTTAGTTTCTAATCTAAATCTATCCTCTTTCAGTTTGAAGCCATTACCCCTGCCCTATTGCTACAAGCCCCTGTAAAAAGTCCCTCCCCACCTTACTTACAGGTCCCTTTCAGATACTGGAAGGCTGGAATAAAATCTCCCCAGTGCCTTATCTTCTCTGGGCTGAACAACCTCAACTCTTGCATATTATTGTTCAAAACAATAATACGAAGATACCCTGTAGCCCAAAAATCCTGTCCTCACAGGAGAGGTGTTCCAGCCATCCGATCATTTTCGTGGTCCATCTCTGGTGGCCATGGTACTATTTGTAGCCACATATAAGACCACACGTGACAGATGCCCCGTATCTGCAGGTACCCGTGCATTCCTGGAGGACATCTAAAAGCTTGGCCTAATTTAGCTCTCCGGGCTTCCTCTGCATTGGATACAGAGAAAAAGGCACCTGCAGAGAGCAACTTGTCTGCTTTAACTTAGCCAGCTTTTCATTAGGATGAGAACTGCCGCAGCAAGCTGAGTGTCTTCAGTGCTTGTGCAAATCAATAAGATTGGGCAGAGTTCTGCATCAGCCTGTACTAAGATGGAAACTTGAAATGACGCTTTCAACTACACTATTAGAAATATGGAAACAAAAGATGGCTCTGCTGACCACTGTCAAACTTGCTGTCCTGCCTCATGGTGCCGAAAGGTGGTTGCCTAGGGAAGGCTGTCCCATCCAGTGGTACATATTCCCATGTTCCAACACTTGGCAGCTCAGGAGCTTTCTACCTGAAGAGGAGGGTCTGTGCATTTCCTAATCCCTGCTGGGTTTCCTTTCTATGAACTCATCCTGCCTCCTTACAAGCTTCCATCCTCCTGAAGCAAGGAGATCCCTGTGGCATTTCCACCACCAGTCAGGCACTCCACCTCCTCTGGTCTGCTTTGAACCTGTTGCCTGGCAGCTTTACTAGATGTCCGTTATCTGGACTAGAACAACACTTTCATGGGTGTAGATATCATTTCCTTCCACACAAAATATAAATTGTCTCCATTTTAGGATCGTTCAGTTTGCTGAAGGAAGTCCAAGCTTGGCTCTGCTACCCATTAGCTTTGACTCCCTCTGCTTTCTTGGAGTTAAGGCACTAATCCTGTGTGCTTCAGGATCACAGCTTGTGGTGGCCCCAAAGTGGTAGGGCAAGGTGTGGGTTCTGCCACCCTCTGAACCAGCCTGGGAGGGAAATGGCACAGCTCAGCTCCGCTATTTACTTTAATTAGATATAAAATCAGCACCACTCAAAGGGTCCAAGGGCAGGTTAACCATCGGTCCTGACCTGATTTCTTGCTATTTATCACAAACTCAGACCAGCCGCACGGCAAGAGCTTTGCTTTGTCAATAAATCCCAGACACAATGGGCTGCAGAAGAGGGAAAACGATCTGAGGAGCCCGAGCGGACGGGGGAGACGGTTTCCGCTCTCCTGCGGCAGCCAATTGCCTGGATCAGACCTACGAGGTTTAATTCACAAATGTGCAATCTTTTGCTCCTTTTACGTGTCCCCGGGCAATCTCGTAGACACCACCTGAAGTATATTAGAGCCTGGCTGATTATGGGTCTGCTCCAAAGGCCTCTGAAGTCAGTGGGAGTCTTTCCCCTGACTTCACTGTGTTTGGGGCAGGCCCTGGATGAAGATCCCTCGGGTTAGACAGTTTAATCATCCATTCAGCAGTACACAAAGCAGATCACATACACTTTCAGCCTGCATTGTATGGTGTTATGAAACGAGAAGATTATTTGATATGATTCAGAGATAGCTCAGGTATAAGGTAAAAAAATATATAAAATAACACCTTTGATGTTTCACAGTACACTTCAGTTATTCCTTGAGGGGCAAATTCTCGTCACCTTACCCAGGTGAATATTGAGCTTGGTAATTTGGTCAAAAACATTCCATCAACCTTCTTTTTGATAGAAAATGTTGGGGAGGAGTTCAGCTTGATAGAGATTTCTGCCAAAAAGAAAGAAAAAAAGAAAGATTAATCCATGTATTCCTTCTTTCAAAAATCAGAGAAGAAAAATAATAATTGGGAGCAAAAATCTGTTTTGGAGGGATTTTCTGACAGGACAACAATACTAGGGGGTTTTGTTGTTGTTGTTGTTCTTGTTTTTTGCCAGAGTCCAAGAAGAGACAACAATTTCCAAACAACTGCAGTTTCAATCTGGCACAGCTATTTCTAGCTGAGGCATCAGCCATCCACGTACCACCAATCAGGCCTGATTCTCATCTTGCCTCTCTTGGGTGAAGCTACAAAATGAGGCTTTGTCCCTCTTAGTTTGTGTGCTATCAGAATGAGACCGACGGGACCACTTTCCATCAACGAGCTGGGTAGAATTTAGGTGCATCACATCCAAAGTCAGGTGAGATCTGCAGGGTTTGTGGGGCCTTATCTCAAGAAGTCTGATGAAGATTTTCTATTGCTAGAAACACAGTGAGGGCAAGGGTGAGATGTCTGTGGTTTGCTTCAACACTGCTACATCTTTTCACCTATGCCTAAAGATTTCAGAGAGAAATCACCCTCAATCAGCGTAAAAAAGGTAACAAAACCTTCTGCGCAGGCACAACGTGCCGTGGCCAGCTTTCACGGACTTGGTGAGTGATGGGGCAAATCAAAAGCCTCCTCCTCCTTCAGAGGAGATGCAAACCACAGTCCATGGCCAGTGGCGGTAATTGAAGCCCTATTTCCAAAGGAGTTGGCGGGCGATGAAACCCAGTGCGGATGGCTCTGTTCTGCCTCTTGAATCCCCTCCCACCGCCCCGCAATAGACTCGGTGTTGCTGGGGGTGGGGGGGGTTTAACTTTACTGGCACAAGAGTTTCCTTTGTTGATGGGAGTTGGGTCTCCTCTAGGGGACTGGGCTGATCCAGCTGTACTGGCAAAGCCTTTGTAATGTGGAGTAGCTCAAGTGCAGACCTGCAGTGGGTGCCTGCCTGAGCCTTTGCTGGCATGTCGATAAGGCCAGCGCTGAGCAAAGTTGAACGACCCCGTGCTGGAGAAGTGCCACACGTAGGAGCCAGCGAGCATCTGTATTACGGATCCAACGTGTCTTTTGAAGTGCCTTTGGACTGTACTTCTTTTTAAGTAGGGTCTGCTCTTTTGAGCAGTTGTGCATGCTGGAAGAGCCACCGTCCTTGGCTGGAAGTGTCAGAAGGTACAGGCAGAGCAAGGCAGATGTGTTTGCAGTCACCAGCACAACCAAGAAGATGGTGACACTCTTTATATAAGGAGTCACATGGAAAAGACAAGGGGTAATGGATAAAAGCTGCTCCTGGGGAGATTCTGGTTGTACTCCAGAGGAAAACGTTTCACCATGAGAGCAATTAGACATTGGAATAATCTCCCAAGGGAAGTGTTGGATTCCTCAACTTTAGATAGATTTAAGGCTCAGCTTGATGGAGTGCTGGACCATCTCATTCAAACTGTATTTCTTCACCTTAAAGGGTTGGACTAGATGGTCCTTGAGGTCCCTTCCAATCTGGTATTCTGTGATTCTGAGACCACGGTTCCACATCGCATACCACTGTGCTACATCAGTCTCACCCAGCTGAGGTGGCATCTTTCTAAGATGTCCAGAAAGAGCTGAGAAACCAAGGGAAGAGGAGACTTGTTGTGATGTGTAGCTTTAGTGTCCAGCAGTTGGGATCTGTGGGCTGCCAGCTACCCCCCATGAAGCCACTCATCCCTCGAACCTGAAGAAAGTCATCTCCCAGGGTGATTTCTACAGCTGCCAGAGCAGAGCTGATGGAGGCCTGAAGTTTGAGCATCTCTCCAAAGGAAGGACATTTCTCTGCCGACTTCCCTGGGAGCTGGCTGTGCCCTGGGCTGCTGGGCTATCACCTGACCTGGGCTAGGAAGAGGCTCATTGTCATGGAGAACTGCCCATCCCAGGCATGGCCTTGGCATTTAGAGGGGAGTGGGGACTCTCAGGGTGGGACTAGTGGGCTAATTGCCTTTGTCTTCCTCCTCCTTCAATGGGGGAATCACAGTAAATCCCCAAAGCCCATGACAATAGCCCTGCAGCTTTTAAGTGCCCTTCATTAAACTCAATCCTCTTGCCCTCCCCTCTCCCAAGGTTTTCTAAAAGAACACTCTCTTTTAATGACAAAAGGAATCCTAAAAGGCTGCCATTAGCTCATTCACTTGGCTCCTCTCTGCAGACTAGGTGTCTATTTGCTGGAATCTACTTTCAAGAGTCCCTTGGGCAGGTGGCTTTATCATGAGCACGGCAGCTTTGGGGGCAGTGTTTCCACGGAGGGGCTTCAGCCCCTGGATCCAGTTAAGGGCTCCCTTGCCCTGGAGGGAGCAGGAATTGGTGCTAACGGCAGGGAAGGTGCACTGGGGACAGTTAGACCTGCCAAAAACTCTGCAGAACCCACCACCATCCCTCAGGAGCAGTGCTGGAGCACTGTGATGGGTGAACCTTCCTCTGACTCTGCTCTGGCAGGTTCTGCTTGTGCCACCAACCAACTGATGTGGTGCAAGAAAGGTCTGTTGAGCCATGGGATATTTCTTGA
This sequence comes from Todus mexicanus, assembly GCA_013389965.1. Classification (NCBI taxonomy): domain Eukaryota; kingdom Metazoa; phylum Chordata; class Aves; order Coraciiformes; family Todidae; genus Todus; species Todus mexicanus. The sequence goes on along the minus strand of WEIS01065933.1, from coordinate 18,754 downwards.
GGACATACTGCCAGAAGTAGACAAGACACAGCAATATAAAGTTGGCACTGACTAGGGATCCTCAGGAGGAAATGTTTATGGGTGTTATCTGAAGAAATGTACACCTGATGGAAGTGGCAGAGAGTAAATCCTGAAGCAAATCAGTGTGGAAGAACACGAGATGGACACATGCAAGTGTCCCACATTGGCCCACTGCTTGCTAAGATCTGCTGGACACAGGCTGGTGGAGCAGAGAAGGGTTGAAATCGTCACTTAGATATGTGAGTAAGAAGTTCCTGGCTTACTTAAGGACTGGCTCTAAATCTTTTGAAGGGAATCCCTCCACCACTTTTCGATCAAACGTGGCACTATGAAATCCAAATAAAGCTATTCCACGCCTGGTGCGATTGAACTCGAGCAGGACAAGACTGACCACCTTGTCTTTTTGCTAGTGCCAGTCTGCCCTTTCCCTCCCACTATTGCTAGGACTGCATCACCTGAGATATAATTCAAAATCAAGCCATGGAGGAATTACCCCTAAAGCCAGGAAGATGGTATCTCTAACTCGCTCTGGGAAGGGGTGAGTGAGAAGAGGATGAGACAGGAGTTGCCACCCGCCCACTGGTCTCAGCTATTGCACAAACGGTGGTTGGCCAGTGCTGGGGCAAGTACTCGGTCCTGATGCCAAGCACGTGAAAGTCATCTGATGTTTCGTCATAGCTTCATTATGTTTTGGATGAGGCCAGTGGTTTGTCTTGCATCACCACCCAGTATGTTCTGCAGGTAGCCAGTGAAGAGGCGCTGCCTGGCGCTGCCAACAACTGTTTTCCGAATAGCCTGCAGGGATGGCCTTACATCACGGGCAGATGCCTCAATGTTAAATAGCTGCAATTTCATGCTTAACTTCATTATTGATGCTACATTCCTCAGGAAGACAATTTATATTTATGCTCTACCCGCACACAGCACCCAACAAGCAGCTTATGCAAACGGCAAGAGCTGGGATTTGATCGTTTTGCATAACGGCTGCTCTGGGATGAAGCCTCCTTTCCCAGCAGCAGGAATCTGGAGACATTCTCAGGAGCGCCTGTTTACAGCGGACACTCCACTGATGGGCCCCCCCTTCCCAACCAACCTGCCACTGGAAGCAGGTGCAATCCCATTCAAAAGAAATCTGCAGAACAGATCGAGCTAAGCTTGGGCGGCACACCTCCTGCTAGCACCGCGCTGGAACCAGCCCTGCTTCTTTTAACTTTCACAAGCTTTTATTATTTTTTTTAAACGATTTTTTTTTTTTTTAAAACTAAACCAGGCTGCAAAAAGGACAGTTGTAATTAAGAACATTGACAAAAACAAACAAACAAACCGGCCCAGACTGCCCACTCCACACAGCGAGACGAGACTGTGAGAGGCTGCAAAGCAGCTCAGGTGCGTCTCCTTTGGGCCCCAGCGCAGGTTTTTTCCCCCTCTTAGCGCGCCGACGAAATTGTTCATAAATCTTTGCACCTTTTATCCCAAACCACGTGAAAGCAAAACCTGCCTCCCACAGAGTTTTACAATACCTCAAACATACTGAGGAATAATCAGGTAAAAAAAAAAAATTATTAAAATAATCTAACAATTGTTAAAGTTTTATTCCCAACAGCTGTTCAGCCTGAAAAGTCTCATGAATACGCTAACCAACAAAAATAAAACCAACCAAAAATTCAAAGCAAACAACAAAAAACAAAACACAACAGTGGAAAAAAAAAAAAAAAAAGGGGAAATGAAGTAAAATAAAAACTCTTAACAAAGTTTAAAACACATTATAAATAAGTACAGCTCCAGAGCATAATTTACAAATATAAAACCACATAGAAACATATGTACAGGAGAGTTACATTACGTACAAATATGTATAAAAATACCCCAGTGTTTATTCTCGCGCTAAAGCTGCATGGCTAGAGTTATCTTTGGTACTAAGCTCAGGGAAAAAACGATCGTTTCACAAGACACGGCCCTGGCTGGACAATACGCTGCATGAGAGAAGGGCAGAGCGAACCTCCGTGCGTTTCGAGGCGGTTTCGGATGGGTGTTTACCCAGAGTATCTCCCCCCTCAGCGCGTTGCATATTGCAGGATCAGGGCAGAAAGCAAGGGCTTACAGAGGCAACTGCTGGCGGAAGAGTTTTTTAATACATTGTACAAGGCACTTCATAAAGAAATCTCTTCATTTATTTTTTTCTGTCCTGCTCTCTTCTAAAACTCCCTGGGTGTCTACGCTCGGCTCTTGCTGATACCGCTTTATGGTTATAGTTTTTTCAAACTTCTTATTCTACATTCAGGATTAGAAACCTCTGAAAACGTTAATTCGAGTTCGCTTTCGTCTGCAGAATTTAGACAGCAAGCCACCTACACCACCTAACGTTTTCCAGGACGGGGGAAAGACTTTGCATCCGCCTTCTGCTGGTGTTCAAGGGGTGTTCTTATCTTGAGAGGTGAGAAGATCGATCTTCCCGGAAGAACTCCTGGGAAGCGTCCACATTGAAATGCTGTTTTGCAAAAGCACATGGTCCTCCGCGCTGCCAGTTACACCTGCGACTTCCATTCCCTTTGCAGCGCTCGCCGGCCGACTGCCCCAGCACCCTACACCTCCGTTCCATCCCGCGTATAGATGAGGCTGTTCACCGTGAAGTTGTAGTAGTGGTTGTACTGGGCTCCCTGGCTGCTGCTGCTGGGATGGAAGGAGCTGTAGTAGGCGGGGGAAGGTCCCGCGACCCGCTGCAGCTGGTCTGGTGAAGGCACCTCCTGAGAAGAGCTGCTGGAAGAGGTGAAAGTGCCACTGCTCAGCTGTCCAGCAGAGAAGTTCCTGTGATGCAGGTCGCCGCCGAGCCCCCCTGCCAGCCGGCTGCCTCCGCTGCTCAAGGAGCTCATGCCGCTGAAGAAGGTGCTGAGGCAGCTAGGCGTGGATGAAATGATACCGGAGGGAGAGGAGCTTTTCGGATGGTCCCTGGCAGAAGGCGAGGGGTCCAGTTCTGGCGGTGGGCTGTTTCCACACGGTTTGCCTGCAGCTGGGATGGGTCGCTCTTCCTCGGCCTTCAGGCCCCCCAGAGAGGAGGCCGCAGATGCGGTCGCGGGGGCATTGGGCTCAGAGCGCCGCTTGCGTTTGCGGCGGAAGTTCCCGTTGTCAAACATCTTCTCACAGTTGGGATCTAAGGTCCAGTAGTTTCCCTTCCCTGGTGGAAAACAGGAGAAACAAGAGAGAAAGTCAACTTGTGTGACAGCGAGCCCCACTGCAGGTAGATAAGCAACACCCGTGTCTTGTCTCTCCTACACCTGTTCTTCCTCTGTCTGTTGTCCAGCACAAGGATCCAAAATTCGGCTCCAGGACATCATCACCTCCACCCCCTTGATGCCCAAGTGAACCTTAAAGGTTTCACAGAGGAGAAAAACCTCCCCATCACTGAGCATAAACCTCCCCGAAGGATCCGCACCTCTACCTGCAACCTGGCCAAAAGGAACGAGAAGCGGGGCTCCCCTTGCTCTGGTTGCCTCACAGCAAGCTGGGGCGCCTCAGCAGCACATTACAAGGTGGTGGCCCTGCCATTGCCAAGGCTCCTCTCAGAAGAGCTGGTGGAAGGGGCTGGCGCACACGGGTACACACCGAGGGGACTGCAGCCCTGAGCTGTGGCGGCTGAGGACGAGCTGCCCCACACCCCAGACCCAGCGTGAGGAGGCTGTGGTGGCACCAGCTGTCCCCACACGCCTCCTGCACATGTGCGGGCCCCCAGGAGCAGCGACCCCAACAAGGTCTCCCCAGAAGCCCCAGCCCCAAAGGTAGCGCTGTCCGGGCGCGCCTCCGCCCACTGCCGGGCCCCGGCGAGCGGCGGGCAGGGAGGGGAGCCGTGAATCACGGCCCCAGGAGCCGAGTCTTGCCCGACCAACACCGCCGGC